>LPNX010760312.1:14418-41975 GCA_001517045.1 Pseudotsuga menziesii | reverse complement strand
CATCGCAAATGATTTAGCTAGTTTTATTTTGAGCACATTTATATCCTACATGTTAGACCCTGCAACAAGCATGTCATCCACATACAATAACAATATAATATATATTCCATTATCTCGCCTCTTGAAATAAACACAGTGGTCAGAATGACATCTATCATAACCTTGTTCTGTCATAAACTTATCAAATTTTAAATACCACTGCCTTGGAGCTTGCTTCAGGCCATACAAGCTCTTCTTCAACCTGCAAACCAAATTCTCCTTCCCTTTGACCTCATACCCTTGTGGCTGCTGCATATAAATCTCTTCCTCCAAATCCCCATGGAGAAAGGCCGTTTTTACATCTAATTGTTCAAGATGCAAATCTTCTACCGCCACTAGACTTAAAAAAGTTCTAATTGAAGTCATTTTAACAACAGGAGAAAATATTTCATCAAAGTCTATACCTTTCTTTTGTGCAAACCCCTTTACAACAAGTCTAGCCTTGTACCGCTTCTTTCCTCCATCTTCTTCCTTCAACCTATAAACCCATTTATTCTGCAATACCCTTTTTCCTGCAGGCAACTTAACCAGATCCGAAGTCTAGTTTCTTACCAATGAGTCCATCTCCTCATCCATGCCTTGCTCCCACTTCTTTCTAATTTCTACCTGCATTGCTTCTTCAAAACATTCTGGCTCACAAGAATCAGTCATCAATAAATAATACATTGAAGGAGAGAATCGTTCAGGGGATCTACTTAACCTGGTAGACCTTCTTACAGTTGCAGGAGTTTCAGGTACCTGCTACTGCTCTTGATTTTCTGGTGCTTTTGGAACTTCATTTTCTTTGGTTTCATCAAGCACTGTGTACTCTGTGTTTTCCTTTTCTTCTTTCTTTCCCTGCAACTGATCTTTGTACATGAACTTTTCATTGAATACTACATCTCTACTCCTAATGATTTTGCGATTTTTAAGATCCCATAAGCGATAACCAAAATCATCAACCCCATATCCAATAAAGGTACATTTCTTGGATTTAGCCTCAAGCTTTGTTCTATCATCTTTATCAATATGGACAAATTCTTCACAACCAAAAGTTCTTAGAAATGAGTATTTTACCTATTTACCTGTCCATGCCTCCTCTGGAATTCCACCATCCAAAGCGCTTGAAGGCCCTCTGTTTATTAAATAAATAGCAATGTTTACAGCATCAGCCCAAAACTGTAAGGGAAACCCTGCATGCAATCTCATACACCTTGCACGCTCCATGATCATTCTGTTCATCCTTTCTGACACGCCATTTTCTTGGGGTGTTCCAGGGACTGTCTTCTCTCTGTGAATCCCATTGTGTGAACAGTAACTGTCAAACTCCTTGCTGCAGTACTCGCCTCCATTATCAGATATGAGACATTTAAACCTTTTTCCTGTCTCATTCTCAGCCAAATATTTCTACTTCTTAAAAGTATCAAACACATCAGATTTATGTCTAATGCAATAAACCCAAGTTTTTCTAGTTGCATCATCAATAAAATTAACATAATAACGAGAGCCACCAAGAGATTGTACATGAGCTAGTCCCCATACATCTGTATGGACAAGCTCTAACTTTTCACTCTTCTTTTGTTTCCCAACCCTGAGAAATCTAACTCTCTTCTGTTTTCCATAAACACAGTTCTCACAAAATTCCAAACTTGCCTGCTTCAGATCTGGAAGTAGTTTCCTTGAGTGGAGAATCTGCATCCCCTTCTCACTCATGTGGCCAAGCCTATGATGCCACAACGCTGCACCTGTTTCTGTGGAAGCTACAGAAATAGAATAATCAGTGTTATGAGGACATAAATATAACGTACCTATCCTATCTCCTTTTGCAATTACCATTGATCCTTTAGTAACCTTCCACCACGTTTCTCCAAACGTAGACAAACAGTCGCCATCTCCCAACTGCCCTGTTGAGATCAGATTTCTTTTCATAGCAGGAATGTGCCTTACACCCTTTAGCAACCAGCCATTTCCATTATTTAGTTTGATCCATACCTTACCCTTTCCAACAATTTTACATGGTTCATCATCCTCCAATAACACATGCCCAAAATCACCTTGAACATAATCATAAAAGAATTTCCTATGGGGTGTAGCATGACATGAAGCCCCTGAATCTACTACCCAGTAATCACTAGTATTATCTAATGCAAGAATCAAAGCATCTTGTAACACATCACCTGCTACATTAGCTTCCTGGATAGTCTCTTGCTACCTCTCACCTTTCTTCTTTGGTGCTCTGCAGTCTTTCTTTAGATGTCCTTTCTTACCGCAGTTCCAACATTTTATTTTTCCGAATCTGGACTTGGATCTTCCCTTTTTAGACTTGCCACGATTTCTTGGGCTCCTTCCTCTCTCATTTTTTCTCCCTCTTCTCTCCATGGTCAACGCATTACCTGATGTCTCACCTGTGCTTTTCCTTCGCATTTCCTCGCTAAGAATAACACTAACAACATCATCAAACTTAAGAGTGTTTGAACTAGGGACAGAGTTACTTACAGCCATGACCAAGCTATTCCAGCTTTCTGGAAATGAGCACAAGATTAGAAGAGCCCTAACCTCATCATCAAAGTTCACTTTTACAGAACTTAACTGACTGGTAAGTGTATTAAACTCATTTAAATGGTCAGCAACAGATCCACTTTCTAACATCTTCATATTAAATAAACACTTCATTAAAAATACCTTGTTAGAAGCCGAGGGTTTTTCGTAGAGCTTACTGAATGCGGTCATCACACCCTTTGTTGTTATTTCTTTCGAAATATTGAAGGCCACCGATGAAGCTAGGCACAGCCGTATTGTTCCTAGTGCCTTTCTGTCAAGAACCTCCCATTCTTCATCCTTCATAGCCACTGGCTGTTTTGCTTTTCCGCCCAATGGCAGGTACAGATCTTTCTAGTACAGATAGTCCTCCATTTGCATCTTCCATAACTGATAGTTTTGGCCGTTAAATTTATCAACCCTAAACTTTCCTTCTTCCGCCATTGCTCCCACTCGAACCAGGAACCCTTCTTTCCTGCGAGTTTACAAACCAAATAGACCTTTTGGCTCTGATACCAATTGTTAGAAAACAAGACCGCAGAGCAATAATAGATATACAATTAAATCAATAAACAAGATGCAAAACACATTAAAACAGTACAGAGAGACACAGATATAATGTGGTTCACCCAAACGATAGGCTACGTCCACATAAAAAAATTTGCCAATCCTTTTATTGCAGTCCAGAAAGATGAAGGGATACACCCTGCAGCAAAACTGTTGCACTTCCTCTTCACGCTCTCATAGTCTCTCTTCCAGTATAATACAATGCCCACATCCAGTACCATTACAATGAAGCCTCCTCAAGCCTTATAAAGGCTTAATCACATACAATACCATGGGACAATACCATGGGCTACAACAAACCATGTGCCTAAACCATGTGCTAGACCTAACCACCTTTGACTCGATCTCAAGTCAAGGTTAACCCTAACACTAGGCTTGTGGGAACCAGCAGTTGAACCACTCGACTCGCTGGAGTTAAGGGCGTAGTAGGTATACTAGATCTAGGGGCACTTACCGGGGGAGGTATTACCCCTTCAGCCGGAGTGGATGAGGTGGAAATAAAAGAGCTTTATCCTGCAGTATACATTATCCTTCCCACAGGGACACTAAACACGGGTGGATCAAAAGGACGAACCTGGACGATCACTAGATCGTTTAAGTCAGTCAAGGGTGTATTAAAATTCCTTGCAAACTCGTCAGCCTACAAGTCTTCTATCTCAATTGCGTTTAAATCAAAATGGTTTTCCCTAAGTTCTGGTTCACCTGGAACTTCACTGACTCCTATAGGTTCAAAAGAACCGTCTGTGTCCAATCTCCGCCTTTGAGGTGGAGGTGGAGGTTCCAATGTGATGAGAGGATGAAGGTTTTTCAACCTTCATGACCTTCTGATAGGTTGGTCCTCCACTATTGTAAATTTAAATATTCAAACCCCAAGGTCGGCTAAACACAGACAAACCAAAGAGCAATCACTATGAAAATTCCTAAAGTCTCAATAGTCAACAAGGGTAAAAGATATACTTTCCCGAAGAAAGCTGAAAGACAGTTTCTTGGCATCCTTGAAGAGGTTCTTAGGCACAAGCAGAGGAATCACCCACCGCCCTTCTACACTTTCAACAAGGGTTACCTTCCAAGCCCATCCAAGGTGAACCAGAAATAGCCTTCCGGTTTACCTATGTATGAACCCTAGATGTCAAGAGACTAGAGGCTACCTTAACTATACCAATAGTCTGGGGGGATAGTCATAAGCTTGATTCATATGCATGGGCAGGGTAGCTGAGCCTGAAACTCTATCTAGGACAGAATCCCCATATGCGTAAAAACCCTGGTTTACATTTCAACAAGGAATCAGAGGGTTATCTCCTCAATCCAATGCCTCCACGCAGCCTCATGCTTGACTCCCATTTGAGAGGAGCTTCATAGATACTATTGATAAAGAGAAGGATTTACCTATTGATTGGCCCACTATGTCTAAATTTAAATACTTATGGGGAGTTTACACTTCCTATCCCACAAGTCTAGCCTAAGCTAGTAGGTGTATATTTCTATAATTTTTGAGATTATATTTAAAAACTAAAAACAAAACTACTGTATGCAAATCAAATGCAAAAGCTTCTAATGTTTTCTTTTCACTTTTCAAATTGCTCAAAGACTACTATGCACCTAAATGCACAATGCTTGAGTATGCTTGAATAGACTAACTATATAAAATAAGCAAAATGAAATAAATTAGATTCATAAAACCAAAGTTCAACCACCTAAGGAAGACTTGGAACCCTAGCTTGGGTGGACACTATGAATGGAAATCACTGAGATCAAACAAAGGAAAGTGGCAAACCAATACTATTCGAAAATAGAAATGGGATATACAGTGTCTAGAACCCTGATCACTGATTAAGACAACCAGCACTTGAACCTATAACCCAACAGACAAATCCACTTCAAGTTGCTAACAGAAAGACAATCGAAACAATAAAAACTCAAGGGCTTTACAAGAAAGCACAAGGTGTGGCTAACAAGGTCATCGAACTCACAGTGCAATGCTCATAAAGAAGGCCAATCAACAAAACAAAATCTATAGAAGGACAGGGACAAGCAAACCCTAACCCAAAATTTTGTTGCTCAAGCTTGTACGTGACTATGTACAAGGGCAACCCGCGTACTGTACGCGACTGTGCTATAGAGAAACCTGCGTACGCAAACCTCTGTACACGACTGTGCGCAAGAGAAACCCGCATACAGGTATACAATTTTCAAATAAAAATAAAAATTTTAAAGGTATTCAAACACCACTCTAAGCATGAACCAAGACAAGACACCACACACTGAATCAAGGCAAAGACTAGGCAATGATCAACATAAATAACCCACAACAGTCTGGGCTCCCCAGCAGAGTTGCCAGTTCTATTGTTCAGGAATAAACACCCTTGTAACCTAGGGTCTGGGGTTGCCAACTTACTTCTAAAACTTGCAGACAATCAACTTTAAAGTACAGAAAGGAAATAGGAAGAAATGTTGGACTCACCCGATAACCGATGGTTGATCCAAGCTTTGTCTTCTTCCACTCTGCTTCTCTCCAAAGCTTTCAGGGATGCACCTCCTTCACCTGCAAAGAGAAAATTCTCCAAGGACAATCTTATACATGTATATATGATAGGTTAGATAAATAACATATATAGTGCTTAATCACATATATTCATCAACCATGATACAAGAAAGAGACTCAACACAGAGTTGGGAGAAGAATTCTCTTTATTAACAATCAGTGAATGAGATAAGTGTACAACCCAACGCCTGAAACAAGGACTCCTCTGCAACCAAAGGGCTTTGAGTTCTGCTGCTCAAAAGACTTATGAAGATATACCACCAACATAACTTTGCTCTCCAAAAATGATTGATCAATTCCCTCCCCAAGGCCTCTATTTATACTTTGGGAAATAGATCAGTTTCGAAGGTTGAGGAGGTTGAGACAGTTGATATGGTTAATGATTAGGGCTCAACTAATCTCCATTAATTGTGATTTATATTTTTTAATTTTGAATGGATGTGTACGCGACTATTGATACTGGAAACCTGTGTATGACATGCAAGTTGCTTTAAGGGAAGCCCGCGTATAGATCTGTACGTGGGTTGCAATGGGAATAGTCGCGTACAGTACACGAGTTGTCAACAAACATAGTCATGTATGTATGTGAATTTCAATGGAGATAGTCGCGTATGGAAATCAACACATAAAAAAATAAAATGGCATGTTGGTTGAAGGGTAAATGCATCTCATGTCATGCCCATCTGTAGTGTTTAGGCAACCTTCAATCCTATAGTGTCCTTTTGTGTACCAACATATGGAAAGTCGACACTCGGATGGAGAAGTGTCATTTGGGTTGATAACAAACATCCATTGAGACTTCCTCTCAATGTTAACAAGGTATTTCTAGTGTTTGTAAAAGACCTGGGGTATTAACTATTTCAACCTTTTTTTGTTGGCAAACTAAGATTTATGCCTCAAACCTGTGAACATCATATTTTATACCTTCCCAAAAGAATTCCTTCTTAACCATGTGGTACATTTTTAGGAAGTGTGAGTGCCCACCTATAGGAGAGGTGTGTAATTCCAAAAGGATATTTTTTTTGAGTTGGGATTTCTTACACATATATAAGCAGTACTTATACAATAGTGAATCATTTTTCCACAAAGATTAATCTAACACATTGGGATCAGTTTGTATCTTTTGAATGAATGTCCACACAAATACATCGTTCTTATATTCTTCCCTTGCTACTACTACCCAAATGGGTTGTATAATTGAAATTGCACAAATTAATGCCTCAACATCCTCATCTTTTTAGGAGAGTGCATCTGCCACCACATTCTAGTTCACTTTTTTATAGTTTACCACTTTTGTTTCTCTTCTGAAGATAGTTTGCGTTTAAATATTTAAGACTATCATGACCTGTTTTGACGTTGAGGTGCCTACCTATTAGGTAAGGATGTCATTTCTTAAGTGCATGTAGGATTTCCATTATTTCCTTTTCATCAATGTGTTTCTATAAGTTCCTTCCATTGATTGGTCGAATTTGAAAGCAAGGTGTCATCCTTGTTGCATTAGGACTGCAGTGATTCCATTTCTTAAAGCATCACATTTCACAATGTAGGTTTTCCAGAAGTTTGGTGTGGCCAAAATAGGAGCTTTGAACATTGCCTCTTTAAGTTGTTCAAATGCCTAAGTTACCTTTGGAGTCCACGAAAATGGTTACTTCTTCAATAATGTTGTTAGAGGTGCTTCTTTTCTTCCACTATTATGAACAAACTTGCGATATTACCCCATAAAACATAATAATCCTCTAAGATTATTCAAGTTTTTTGGAATCAACCGGTCCATAATGCTAAATTTCCATATGCTTAGCTAAGACATCAGTATTTCATTTCATTTTCATGACAAAAGCATATAAACAGGATCATTGAAAGATAGACAAGCACAACCATAAAAAAGGAACACAAAGATTTATCATGGGAAAACCCTAAAGGGAAAAACCTAGCAAAAGCTTCCTTAATATAGATGCCCCAAAAAGATAGAAGATAAAAGATAAAACCAGCAAGGAGATTAAAGCCTGGTCTTCCTCCTTCTCTAGCTACTTCTCTTCTCCACTAATGCGCTACACAAGTGTGAGTGTGTGTGTCTCAAATGAGGAGCACTACACCTCTATTTATATTCATCCGTTCACTTAAGTTAACTCATTTGACATGTAGGCTCAAGTTAAATCATGTAGGCTCGAGTTACACATGTAGGCTCAAGTAACCACACTGGGGTGCTGATGACCCACCTTTACAATTAGAGGGGACTACCTCATGACTCTTATTAGTTCTTTCGATTAGGAGCATCAGGGTACAATGTAATACAAGTGGTTCTCCTGGTAGGACCATCGGGAACCACAAAAAGATACATATAGAATATTCTTCGAAGTTACAATATTTCAACACTCCCCCTTAACGAGAAGGGTATTCTACAACAACATCATCAACAACAAGAGTAGAGATAGGGGACATCATCAACTTCAGCAAGGTAACACATCTATAAATGATTGGAATCTTTTCAGCATCATGTAGTCTTCATCTTCAATCCTCAGTCTTCATCATCAGCAACATCTTCAGTCTTTGATCAGCAACATCTTCAGCATTTTGATCTTTCAATTAGCAATGACATCTTCAGCACTTGGACCTTTCGATCAGCAACATCTTCAGCACTTTGACAGTTCGATCGGCAACAACATCTTCAGCATTTTTACCTTTCGATCAGCAACAACATCTTCATCATTTTGTCCTTTCCATCAGCAACATCTTCAGCATTTTGACTTTTCGATCAGCAACAACATCTTCAACACCTTGACCTTTCGATCAGTAGCAACATCTTCAGTACTTTGATCTATTGATTAGCAATATCATCATCAACACTTTTCCCTTTCGATCAGCAGCAACATCATCATCATCATATTCTGATTTGTCAATCATAATTATCATCACATTCTGATCTTTCGATCAGAAACATCATCATCATACTCTGATCTTTTGATCAGTATGTCATCATCATCATACTCTGATCTTTCGATCAATACGTCATCATCATACTCTGATCTTTCAATCAGTACGTCATCATCATCATACTCTGATCTTTCGATCAGTACGGCATCATCATCATCAGCAACAACCTGCAATCCACAACTCAAAGACAGAAAGTCGTTGGATCATTTTTGGACTTAAAGTCCAGGGATGATACAATCCCACCACATTCTCGACAACTGAAGTTACCAGATTGATTACGGGAGAATCAGTCCCTATCACTTTAGGACTAAGTCCAAGGATGATGCAATCCTACCACATTCTCGAGGACCGAAGCCACCGGATTGATTACGGGAGAATCAGTCCCTATCACTTTAGGACTATGTACAAGGATGATGCAATCCTACCACATTCTCAACGACCGAAGTCACCAGATACAATTACGAGATAATCACTCCCTATCACTTTAGGACTTGAGTCCAAGGATGATGCAATCCTACCACATTCTCGACGACCGAAGTCACCGGATACAATTACGGGATAATCACTCCCTATCACTTTAGGATTTGAGTCCAAGGATGATGCAATCCTACCACATTCTTGACGACCAAAGTCACCGGATACAATTATGGGATAATCACTCCCTATCACTTTAGGACTTGAGTCCAAGGATGATGCAATCCTACCACATTCTCGATGACCGAAGTCACCAGATACAATTACAGGATAATCACTCCCTATCACTTTAGGACTTACGCCCAAGGATGATGCAATCCTGCCACATTCTCGAAAAAGGAAGTCTCCGGATCACTTTAGGACAAGTGTCCAGGGATGATACAATCCCTCTTCATTCTCAAAGACCGAGGTCTCCGGATCACTTTAGGGAAAGTGCCCAGGGATGATACAATCCCACCACGTTCTTGAGGACCAAGGTCACCGGATCTATTGTGGATAGATGTCCCGGGATGATACAATCCCTCTTCATTCTCAAAGACTGAGGTCTCTGGATCACTTTAGGGAAAGTGCCCAAGGATGATACAATCCCACTGCAACATCACTACTCCCCCTTTCGGGGAAGATCTTTTCGAACCGCACCAAGCTTGTCTCGAAAGTGTTCGAACTCTACGCGAGGCAGAGGCTTCATCAGTACATCATCATCCAAACCATCATCATCTACATCTTTAGTATGTGAATACTAAACTATCACCATCTGTATCTCTAGTATGTGAATACTGAAAGCATCATCATCTATATCTTTAGTATAGAAATACTGGATCACCATCATCTGTATCTACAGTATGTAAATACTGAAATATCATCTATATCTTCAGTATGGGAATACTGAAATCATCATCATCTATATCTTCAGTACTGAATCATCATCTCTATATTCAGTATAGAAATACTGAATCACCATCATCTGCATCTACAGTATCATTATCTGCATCTTATCTTGTATGTAGAAATACCGTATTTCTATGTGTTACGTCGGAACACAGGGTTCTTTGTCATCACAACTAGGTTTATCACATAGAATCATTGTAGTGTCCATCTTTAGGTCAAAGAGACCTGATATCAGCTTCTAAAGCCATACAACTTAGTAGAGCAATCTGCTATGTATTCTGCTTCAAATGTGCTAAGAGAAACACTGGACTTTTTCCTGCTAAACCATGAACTCATAGCAGACCTCAAACAAAAGCATCTACCTGATGTGCTTTTCCTGTCTGAGATACTTCCAGCCCAATCTGCATCTGTGCAGACATACAATCTATACTCATGGCTACCATCATAGTATAGACCAAATTCTATAGTCCCTTTCAGATATCTCATCACATGTTTTGCAGCTACTAGGTGAACCCATCTTGGTTGAACAAGATATTGACTTAAGGTGTTCATAGAAAAACAAATGTCTGGTCTGGTATTTTTTAAGTACATCAATGACTCAATGATCTGTCTGTAGTGAGTCACATCCACGAACTCTAATGAGTCATCAGCTAACAGCTTCAGGTTGGAGTCCGTGGGTGTGGCCATGACTTTGCATTCCAACATATTGAATCTCTTCCATATCTCTACCACATACTTTCCCTGGTTGAGAAAGATTCCTTCTGAACTTTGCCATACTTCCAGACCTAGGAAATAATGCATTAACCCAAGGTCTTTCATCTCAAATTCTTCTGCTAGTTTCTTCTTGCTTTCCATGGTCTGTTTCTCATTCCCTGTCAAGAATAAATCATCCACATATAGTAATAGAATAACAGGTACATCTTCTACAACCTTGTAGGAAAGGTTAGGATCGACTTTACTCTTGGCAAAGCCCATGCTCATCAGGAAACTATCTATTCTTCCATACCAAGCTCTGGGAGCTTGCTTTAGGCCATAGAGGGCCTTCTTCCACTTGCATACTTGATTCCATCTGTCTTCAACTTCAAATCCTTGTGACTATTTGATGTAAAACTCTTCATCAATCATACCATTAAGGAAGGCTTGTCTTTACTTCATCATGGAAGAAACTACCATGATAGTTTTGAAGGAAGTGTACCTTGCTTCCTGGAGTAAGTGTCTCTTTGGAATTAATTCCCTCTTTCTGATAGAAACCTCTAGCCACAACTCTTACCTTACTTCTATCAGCAACATATATTATCTTGCAAATCCATTTGGAAGATACCACATTCTTGCTTTTTGGTTTGAGTACTATATCCCAAACATCATTCTAGTATCATAACATCTTCTATGAGTTTGTCTTCTCAGGTCATCAACATATCCTAGTCTTCTGCATTCAACCTTGAAGGTTGGAACCCACTTTACTCTTGGTAAAGTCTTGATCCATCACAAAGATATCCATCATGTCGTACCATGTCAAACTTAGATATAATTTTCTGTAGTCACTCCCCCTGAGGTGGAGTATCATCTTCCCTCTTCATTCTGTACAGGTGGTTCTATGCTTGATATATACTGGTCAATAGAGTATGTCATGTCATAGTCTATTCTTTCTGGGGCGAATCATGAACCTTGCTTTGTACACTTGTTCCATCATATCGTATACATCATTCCCTATGATCAACTGTTATTCTTTGATCATAGCTTCTTTCATATCATTCTTTTCTTCATCTTTATCTCTTGTACCCATGGTTGTCTTCATCCTTCAAGGTGGATCTACCACTCTCTGAAGCTCTTTCTTCTGTCATGGTGTCTCTAACCTTGGGAGCTTCAGATTCATGTTTATTGGAGTGAATCTTTAATTGTCATCACTTGTTCTTTGGAACAAGTCTCATCCTTCTTTTCTTGTAGGAGGTTGTACATGACCTTTCCTACAATTCAAATGCACCAGTTGCATGGTTAGAACTATTTCATAAAACATATGCATAACGACAAATTCTTATGCATCATGCAACTGTTTAGTCAATACAACATTCATCCATATCTCACATAAAATTTCTATATGCCTTCCATCTCCACCATGACATTATTGAGATTGTGCACTAATCCAATATGTCAGCAAAGAGGTTTGATAAGTAGCAATGGAGAGTTGTATAGCACCATAAGCTACTTACCCATAACATGCATATTAGTAGTATACAGTCATTAATGCAAATAATCTATCATGCATAACACATCAACTGAATATAATCAAATGTATAACAAAACAATATCATGAAATGACAATTGAATACTTATCTTTATTTGTTTCATGGGTATACTCCTTCTTGAGTCTTCAGCTTCATCGTCTTCTTCATTCATGATAGCATTGTTTCTTATCCAAATGCTTAGGTGGATAAGAAGTTCTTCAAGATTTGAGATCTTCATATTCCTCATTGATTGAGGAATCTTCTTTGGAAGATGAGAGCTTGATCTTCAGAGACGAGCTTCTTCTTCTTCCCAAAGTCTGCTGAAAGTAACCACTTCCTTCTGGAACACATTCCTTGAATGAATGAATTCTATGATCCTGGGAGGCCTTTCAAGGTGGCCATCACCGCTTCTGCATTCTTCACTTCTTCTTTCCCCGCTTGAAGTTGTTCTTTGATTTGAGAGATCCTTATGACTGCATGGTCTCTGCATTTTGGATCTTCACATTCTTCAGCTGGTTTCTTAAGATCATATTCTGATCTATGTTATTCCCTTCAAATAGATTGGTCAAGGAATCAAACCTCATCGATGTCTTTAGGGAAGACACTTGTAGTACAAGTTGATTCGTGACTGAATCATCAATGATCTTCTGGGCTTTGACCAAGTTCTTTTTGTGAAAGGCTTCTAGCTTCATCTCCCTCTGAAACTGGAAACTCTATGCTCATGTGGTGTCCAATCCATTTTCTTTAGAGAGATCATATACTTCTAGGCTTGGAAGTTTTCAAATTCACCAAGCTTATCATCAAGTTGATGTGATAGATCACTTTGAAATGAGAACCTCAAATGAACATAGCAAAGGATTAGATCTTACCAATTTGAGGTGTCCGTCCTGGTTCTGAAGCTGGCTGATCTAGGGTTTGTCACAGAAAACCTAATTTCAAAACTTGGAATCTTTCAGATCTGATTGGATAGACAGATAGATCTCTTCAAATGGAGCTGTCCAATGTACTCCATTTCTGAAAACAGTGGAGGGAAGCTCCCAGAACAGGAAGCCCTAATTTTTCAAATTCTTCTGCAGAAATTCCTGTTACTGTTTCTATGATATATTCGAAATTTTTGCTCCTCTATGTCTGAAATTTTGTGCTGAGGTAACCTCGCATGTCCCTGATCCAAAAACATAGGTTTCATTAGAATTGGTTTCACCATTTGAGATTTATGATCCTTTTCCCAAGGTGACCTATTACATGACTGTTCAGGACAGCAAAGTTGTACATCATGCCACATGTCACTGGTTCATTTTATGAGTCTGATATTCAGACCACCGAAATTAAAGTCCATTACCTTTCTAGAACATCTTCAAGAATTTTATTTGGACCTTTGTAGCCCAAGATATTGAAATTCTCCCCAGGTGTCCTGTTTAGGGATGAATTCTGGAAGAGGCTGGAACCCTAACTTGGAGAGAACATATCTCCTGGAAT
The DNA here is from genome assembly GCA_001517045.1 of Pseudotsuga menziesii. Lineage (NCBI taxonomy): Eukaryota > Viridiplantae > Streptophyta > Pinopsida > Pinales > Pinaceae > Pseudotsuga > Pseudotsuga menziesii. The sequence continues at coordinate 28,319 of LPNX010760312.1, read as the reverse complement.
ACAGCGAATCTGAGGATGCATGTTGGACACAGTGTTCATCAGTATTTTATCTTCAGCCCCTGAAATTTTTAGCTCTTGATCCTGAACCAATCTTGGAATATAGCGAATGTACCAAAACGTAGCAGTTTTAGTATTTAGGGTTTTTCTAGCTCGGGGTCAAACTAGGGTTTGACTTTCCCGGAGTTTCACCCAACCAAATTTCTTAATCCAGGTCTCTAAAATTCGGTTCTGATGAGGAGAACAATCCTATGCTGGTCTCACTCAAAAATTCTTCTTCTGTAGAAATCCATAATTTCCACATTGAAAACTGAAAATGCTCGGAATCGAATTCCACTTCGACAAAAAGATGCACCCTTCAATGGAGAGTCATCCTAGCATACTTTTGTTGATGGATTGTGGAGAGAGACCCAAAAGGTAAGAAGCCCTAGCTTCTGTAGCTGCACAATGTCTTCTTCTCAGGTTAGCTCTGATACCATGTTAAATTTCCATATGCTTAGCTAAGACATCAGTATTTCATTTCATTTTCATGACAAAAGCATATAAACAGGATCACTGAAAGATAGACAAGCACAACCATAAAAAAGGAACACAAAGATTTATCCTGGGAAAACCCTAAAGGGAAAAACCCAGCAAAATATTCCTCAATATAGATGCCCCAAAAAGATAAAAGATAAAAGATAAAACCAGCAAGGAGATCAAAGCTTGATCCTCCTCCTTCTCCAGCTACTTCTCTTCTCCACCAATGTGCTACACAAGTGTGAGTGTGTGTGTCTCAAATGAGGAGCACTACACCTCTATTTATATTCATCCGTTCACTTAAGTTAACTCATTTGACATGTAGGCTCGAGTTACACATGTAGGCTCAAGTAACCACACTGGGGTGTTGATGACCCACCTTTACAATTAGAGGGGACTACCTCATGACTCTTATTAGTTCTTTCGATTAGGAGCATCGGGGTACAATGTAATACAAGTGGTTCTCCCGATAGGACCATCGGGGACCACAAAAAGATACATATAGAATATTCTTCGAAGTTACAATATTTCAACACATAATGGCTTTAATTTCGTTAGGGTCTACCTTGACACCTTCATGAGATACATTATGACCCAAATACTCTCCCTCATTTACCCCAAAGAAACATTTGGAAGGATTTGCATATAATTGTTTCTCCTTTGGTAGTTGTAGCACCCTGTCAACATGTTGAACACGTTCTTCCCAAGACTTGCTATAGATTAGTATATCATCAAAAAATACTACAAATTTTTTTTTTGAGGAAGGGCTTGAAAATGGAATTCATAAAATATTGAAATGTGGGAGGTGCACTCGTAAGGATAAAAGATGTGATATAAAATTCATAATTACCTTCATGATTTTTGTTTGTTGTTTTTGGGATGTCTTCTTTATTCTAAAATGATGATACCTTGAATGGAGATCCAACTTTGTGAATTAAATTTCTCCATGTAGTTCATCTAACAATTCATCAATGGAATGAATGGGAAACTTATCTTTAATGGTGATCTTGTTGAGCTTTCTATAATTTAAACACAAAAGGAATGATCACTCCTTCTTGTGTACCATTACCACTGGCGCAGAGTAAGTACTTTGTCTAGGCCTAACTATGCCATCCTCTAACATTTCTTCAACCATACGCTCAATTTCACACTTATGTCCATTGGGGTATCTGTAAGGTGTGATGTTAGGAGGAACACCTCATGAATTAAGTGAATAGCATGATCAAAATCTCAAGTAGGTGGAATATCTTTTGGAATATCTTCAAATACCTTGGAGTACTTATCGATGACCCTTTGGAGATCTAGGGGAATAGGAGGCTTAGATGTTTGAACATCTAATGAACATAATTGTGAAATTACACCTTAATGTCCCTATTTCAACCATTTTCTCATACCATTAGAGATTATCACCTTGCTTGGAATCCTTATGATACCTCTTAATTCAAATTCTTTTCCTTCCCTAGAAAATTTCATGACAAATTCTTGAAATTTAAAAGCCCCTGTTCCTAATGATTGTAATAATTGAACATCTAAGACAACATTAGCACCACCCATTGGGATAGCAATAATAGGACTATTCATTATATATTCCCACATGGTCAAATTGATATTATGGAATATCCTTGAGCAATTGATAGTTCCTCCATTGCAATCATTACTTAAAAATATGGTATTGGATATACAAAGCAGTTGAGAAATTTGGCTCATTTATAATGAATGAAATAATGAGTACTTCTAGAATCAATCAACATTGTTAATTTTTTCTTTTTGATATATCCTTTGATCTTGAGAGTTTGAGGAGTGATAATTCTAGCTAATGCATGACAAGATATGGTGGGAGTAATCTCTTCTATTTCTTTAGCTGGGGATGGTTCCAGTTCTTTTGCTTCTTCCTCTTCACAATCTATGTCGAATAATTTATTCTCACCACGCTTATGTCCCTTACTATACTTTCTTTCACAATTAAAGCATAGAAATTTTTCTCTTCTTTCATTCAATTGTTGAGGTGTCAAACTTTGAGGTGGGTTAGAAGAAGAAACATTATTCTCTTTATATGAGTTGGAGGTGGTTATTCTAGTAGGCATTGCCAAATGCTTACTTTCCACCTTCCTTGCCAATGTGAAATCCTTCTCTAAGGATGTTGGTTTGAAGAGCCATACCTCATGTTTGATGTTATCCTTCAATGTTCCAATAAAGAGATCCAACAATTTATCATCTTGTATTCCCTCCACCACAAGACTTAACTTTTGAAATTGTTGAATGTGCTCGCTTAATGGACCTTTTACCTTAGGTTTATCAATTGGGTAAATAAAGGAATTGCTCTTAACATCGTCATGATATAATACCAGTTCTTTTGTAAAGATGGACCAAAAGATAATGGAGTTATTTTTGTGTTCACAAACCCATTAATACCACACAAACTTCTTAGGTTCTAAATATAAATATGCAATAAGTACCTTTCGGATCTTTGGCACCTGGTGTATATCCAAGAATTGATCCATCAAGAATATCCATGTTAGGGGTTCCTTTCCATCTAACTTCCTCGTGTCAATCTTGGGTAGTTGGATACCCCTTGGGGACCATCCCTAATTACTTCCATTATTAGAATCAAATCCTCTTGTAATATGCTTATTAAGGGATGGTTTCTCAATATGGACACTATCTTTATCTTCCCTAAATTGGGCTCATTCCTCTCCTTTAGTAAGCTTTTCTCTAGATTATGTATGAGATGAACGATCCTTCACATATTTTTCTCTATTTTCTTCTCAGTATGTCCCATTCTTTAATCCATTATGTGTCCCATGTTACTCTCCATATTAACGAAATCAATCATTTTCATAGACCCTTTAATAGATCTTCCAACTTGTATACTTGAAAAGTTAAGTCTTCATTTTCATCATAATTCAGGGATGAATCCTCGGATGGTTTGAGTGGAGTGTGATTTTTTCCACTTCCTTTTGGTGGCATTTTGTACAATATAGATATATATCACACCTTGGTTTCTCCTCAAATAGATGCTTCTACTAAAAAATATTCAAATTTAAACTGGCATAACTTTTTCAAACCATGGTTTGAAGACTGATTTTCTATCCTAACTTCAAACTTAGGTGGCCTTGAAATTTCATCCCCTCTGAGTCTAAAATCTCAGCCTGCGATATCTTGATATGTCCTTTTTCCAATGTTGTAGTTTTTGTTTAATTTGGATGTGCCAAAAAAGGTTGTGACAATTTTCCTAACACTTGTTGTTTTTTGCCTTTCTAGAAGAGCGAAAGTGTACAACCTCCCACTTATCCAATTTTTCTATTTTATTCTGAAATTTCTACCCAAGATGGTGTTGTCCGTCTTCTTTATGAATAAATAGGTCTCACTCAATTTGGATATTGCATGCTCTAGGTATAACAATTTTTCCTAGAACATCTATTTTAGACTAGTCAAAGACCCTAACTTCGAAAGGGTATATCTTTGAATTTTTTCTTGAATCAGGATCTGAAACTAGGACCACATATAATTCGCTCTATCCTTTGCGTCTCCTATGGGTTTAACTATCTAAAACTTTGTATAAAAAAAATTATAGCGAAATTTCCAAGATGACTCATTTTGGAAGTGTCCAAGTGTTAAGAAACAATTTTCCCAAAAGAGCATAAAAAGAACACAAATAGACCAAAAAGAGTAATCCATGCCTCAATAATGAATAAAAGAGATGAATTGATAGTTTCTTCGAGGGGGAAACCTCCTTATACAATGTACTAAGTACACAAGACAATACAAGACAATATGATCCAAATGAAAAGATCTCCTTCCTATCTATAGGTGACAAAGAGGTATAGTTACAACTAATGAAACAAAGTCAACATAACTAATGTAATAATACTAATGAAAATTACCACTAATAGACCTAGGCCGACATAAAAATATGTAATGAGCCACAATATAGGGGGTAATGTGCTAACATTTAGGGCTTAACAATTCAACTTTTAAGGGGTTACAATCATAAACATTTGAAGACTTGGGATGAAAGTATGATCTGTATTTAGCACTATTATGAAAGAGTAGTCCACACATCTATTGGTAAGTCCCCTTTGGACACTTACTTTGATTATTTTATACCTTTTATCTTGGATTGAATGGGGAGGGAGGAAAGGCACTAGAGGTGAAGCATTAAGAGTTGAAAAAATCATTGATTAGACCATACAAATCCTTGATAAGATCAAATAAATCCATTTGAAAGTAAATGAGACATTGAAGAAATCATAGGAAAAAGTACAAAGCAGAAATGACAAACACATAATTTTTGTGTTGAAGAGGTGCATTGTACAACCCGGTAAGGGGATGTTGAACTCCTTTCATTCTCATCGTGGAGCTGACATGTGTCCTTTATAACAAATAATAAAATCTTATAAAAATAACATGTCAGCTCAAATTAGATTTAAAACCATAAACATTGCATTACACACTTGATTTGAAGAATGCAAATGATGAAGAAGGATTTGCGGGTATATTAGCATCCAATCAATCACTATCTTCGTGGTGCTCCATGTGCAATTGGCACATTTGTTTTAGGAACAAGTCACTGTCATCGCAATGCTCCATGTGCATTTATCATCACAATCAACCTTTTTATATTGTTAGATAGACTTTGCACAAAAAAGCCTTATGCACCAGACATACTCTCCTTGGGGAGCAAGCCTATGAGGGGAGAACCATTGATATCCCATCTAATTACTCCAACCTCACTTGTCTCGTTCTCCGAGGCAAGTCTATCAAATGTACAAGGCCCATTGACTTTGCATATTGAGTAGAGTGAAGAGAGGTGCCTCTATACCTGAGTTTTGATGAGGTGATAGAAGTCAAAACCTATGTCCAATATGCATGCTACATTAGTGCATTTAATAATGCTGCGGAAGTATGAACCCCTCTCGCCTCAAGCTGCCCTTTTCTTATTTGCTTCGTTGCATTTTTTAAAAACATTTTGTTTTGTGTACATTGTTTTCTTTGACTAATAACACTTGAAATAGATAACGTTAATAAAATATCTTCTATTTTGTCTTTTAAAGAAGCATGCTTTTTGGATAAATTTATATGTGAGCATAATTGATATACTAAACACCTATAAATTTGATACTTTCACAAGTTTACATGTTAAATGTTGAGAGGGTTTACCTTCCGAAAATTTTGAAATATCATCTTAAACGATGTAACATAATTTATAGAAAATGAGACATAGAGATGAGGGAGAACTACTATGAAAATTTATTTTATTCTTAATTTTTTTTTAAATTATATTTAATAAAAAAATTATTTTAATATATAAATAATATTTAATTTTAAAAATTCTTTTAATATATAAATAATATTTAATTTTAAAAATTATATATATTATTTAAAATTTGAATTGGAAACTACCCACAACTAGGTTGGATATGTGGACACGCATGAAACATAAAGTAATACGGGCGAGGACGGCGATGGTGATGAGCGAGGGTTTGAAGGTTAGGGTTTGACCGGCCGCAGGACTGGTCTGCAGGCCATGGGGAGTAGATCATGTTAGAGGCTACGGTGGGTAGAAGGTTGGTGTATGGTGGTGGGGCACGTAGGCCTTCATACAACGAGACGAATGGTCCTTTCTTTTGTTTGTAATGGACGGAGGTTACTTAGCGCACAAGTTTAGGGTTTTTTCACCTATGGATATTTACCTATGGTAAAATGTTTTTTACAGCTTGAGTGTTACCTGTTGTTTTCCCGTTAACCTTTTTGTTTGTGCAAATGGCTGATGATGAGTTGGTGGATTATTCATGTGAACACTTGGAAGAAGGCATTTTCTAGTAGGGGACAGGTGGAGGGTTTGCGGATGAGGTGGACGTCTTACCTCATTCCTAGGCTAAGGGCATCCCTTCGTCTTTTACCTCACCTGTCGCTGGTGAGGTAGTTCAATGGGTGCTCAGATACCTCAAACGCTGAGCACTACATATCCCCCCCTTGCTGCTCTTTCCGAGGGTTGGTTATATATTCGTTTCCAACCAACCCCGCCACATCATCCAACATAGATTCTTACTTCACCCGAGCATGCCCCAACACAGCATATATCTATCCTAGCCAGCAGGCTCAATAATCCAGGGTTTTCACTAGCTGATTTGTTGTTGTCATCTCCGTTGCCTTTTCACCTCTGGCGGTGTCAATGGACTTCCATGGTGAAGGTTTTGGTGGATTAGGGTTTGGAAGACTAGGTTCCGTGGATCAAATAGCACTGGAAAAGGTTTTGTCTGCCGACGAACAAGATGATGGAGGGGGTCTTGTGGGTTTGACTGCTGTGGTGTTTAGGAGGGGCGTGGCTAATCCTATGGAGTCCTCAGCCTACGATGAACAAAGGGTGGAGGTACCGGGTAGTCGCTCTCTTGGAACTTTGGAATCACGTGAGTGTTCAAGCCCATCTCTAAAAGGGATTTTCGCTTCTGGGACTAGCAGCGGACCAGATGGAAGGGTTGATAGTAAGGGTGTTTCAAAACATAGGAAATCCTTAATTAAATCCAAAAGGCCTGGTTATAATTATGCGTTGGGGGATGATATAGGCTGGGATAAGATTTTGCAGATGGAAAATTGCTCGCTGGTAGGGTGTGTTATCGGAAGGAATTTCTCTTTGAAGTCGGTTAAAAAGTGGGTGGAGGAATGTTGGTTGAAGGCGCTCGGGGAGGTCTCGGATGTGGTTGGATTGACCCGTGGATGGTTTGCTTTCAACTTTAAGCAAAAAGAGCATTTGCAATGGGTTCTTAGCCAGAATTGGTCATTGGACCATACTCCTGTATTGTTAAAACCATGGCACCCATTATTTGATGCAAGCAAGGAGCGTGTGGATTTGGTGCCCATGTGGGTAAGGCTTTCAGGCTTGCCTATGCATTACTGGTGCGAAGAACATTTTATCAATATTGGGAACATACTAAGGACTTTTCTTGAAGCAGATGTGTCCTTTAAGGAAACTAAATTGTTGAGGGTTGCTAGAATTCTTGGAAATACCAACATCAGGGAGGGACTTTCTGAAGATATGTTGCTGACCTGGGGTCCGTATCAGATGAAACAAATCCTGGACTACGAAAATGTTCCTTTTCGATGCAGAGGATGCCATGCATATGGGCATCCTGCGACTGATTGAAGCCTACCTGTCCGCACTTTGAATGGTCGAAGACATGAGCGGGGTTTAAAGCGGTCTGGAATGGATGGTGGGGGTTCGACTCCGTCGTCACCACTGAAAACACATGTGGAACCGATGAGAGAGGAGGTTGATGATTCTAGACATGTGGAGGAGTCTTTGGTACCTGTTCCAGTGGTGGAGGCAACCATATCAGATGATGATCCTTTCTTGATAGGGGTCCCCTTTCCGGGTACTTTTTCTTTTACCCTCTCCCCGTCTATAAATGTATTCACTAAAAAATTGAATTTATCTGGTCTGGAGTGGGTGGAAAAGTTAAAAAATATGACAATTACTTCACAAACTTTGGAGGACTCGTTACCCATCTCTGTTGCATTTTTGGAGGAGCCACCTCAGGTTTTGGCCTCTATTTTGTCTGATGGTGGGGTTATTTCTCCCCATTCACCATCTGAGTGTTCTGACTCAGGATATTTTCTCCGGTCTTGCACCAAGGTGACCTCGGGGGGTTTGGGGAATAATTCAATCTTGACTCCCAGGGGGAGAGGAAGAAAATCCGTTTTTGCTAAGGCTCAGTCTAGAGCAAGAAAGGATTTGTTGGAAGGTAAACAACAATCAATTGAGAGGGCGCTTAGAAAAGTTAATGCCCAAAAGAAGGGCCACATATGAAAATTATGTCTCTAAACGGTCGGGGTCTTACTGGTCCTCAAAAAGGATCAACGCTCAGGAGGGTGGTTGATTTAGAACACCATGATGTTATTATGCTTCAAGAAACTTTAGGGGTAGGTGATGTGGTAAAAAGTAGGTCGAAAAGTTGGTTTTCTGGTTGGAATTTTGAGACTTTGGACATTCGTGGTCACTCTGGTGGGCTGGCTATTGGATGGAATGCTAGTAGGGTTAAGGTTTTAAACATTTGGGGTTTGGAGTTTGTTCTGGGCATGACCTTTAAGGCTCTGGACTTGTGGATACCTTTACTGTTTTTAATATCTATGGACTGTATCTAAATAGGATCCCCTTCTGGGATAACTTATTTAGCAATTCTCTTTTGAGAGGAGATATGGTGATCATAGGTGGCGATTTAAAATTTTCTTTGGGGCAAGCTGAGGTTTGGGAGCCTCACACTCGTGCTGATCTATTGACTGATTACTTCACTCATAAGCTGGTAGAAAGGAACTGGTTGGACATTGAACCCATCAAGCTCAAACCTACCTGGAGAAACAACAGATGTGGGGAGGGGAGAGTGGCTAACAGATTGATCGGTTTCTGGTGACTGAAAAGGTGGTGGAAAGACATCATTACATCAGATAGTGGGTGGGTTGTGGTGATCGGTCTGACCATTTGCCTATTTTTCTGGAACTTAGAAATGGACATGTTAAACCTCCAGGCTCTTTGAAATTCAATAAGACTTGGCTGAAGGATGATTCTTTTCAAAATTTGATTTCAACCAAATGGATTCCTTTCGATCTGAATAGTAGGATTTCTACAACATTTCAATTTGCTATGAACATACACAATTTAAAGGATGCTATTAAAGTTTGGGCAGTAGAAAAGAGACAGAGGGAGGATGGTGAATTGGAACAAATTGAAAAGGAGCTTTCTAAGCTCCTTGAAATAGAAGGGTCCAGGCTTGTTGAATTAGGTGGACAAATACATGTTGATCAGACTGGAAGGGAGAAAGAGCATCCTATTATTGGAAAGGGAGGAGACCTGGAGATTGAAGAGTAGGGCTACTTGAAAGACACCCCAAGACCCTGATCCTCAATCATGGAAACTGACACTAGGTTCTTCTTCAACCCAGGTACATACAATACATCTCGCAATACCATGGCTCATGGACTCCCTCTGAAATGTAATGGTCACATGTCCAACTACACTGACTATCGAGTCATCTCTCAACATAACCTCCACATCTGTATTTGTCTGTGAAATCTCGAAGAACATCTCACGAGCATCTGTCATGTGACTCGAGGCTCTGCTATCTATGTACCAGGTGCTGGAAGTATATGCACTGTAAGAATGGTCTATCACACAGGAAAACTCCCTCTGACTGTTAACATCCACACTGGTGGGAATGGATGCTCTCTCTCTCTCAATATTCCCAGTGCATAGTGAAAACTCACTCTGAAATCGTGCTGCAAAATCATCAATCTCAGCTAAAAATATCCACCATATCTGTTTCATAGGGAAAATATGGGCTAGGGCCTCATGGATGGCCTATGTAGAACCCTAAATCCACATGTTATGGACTTAAACTTGGGATCTTCACCGTGGACCATGGCTTGGGTCATGAGTAGTGTTACCTTGACCATATACCATATGCAACACTTTAGTGGAGCGTGGACAAAGAAATCTACACTTAATTGTTGCCTACATGGCTTAATTCAACAAAGATCCAAAAGGAAAGGGGAAATATGGTTAGGCGCAACACTTTGAAAGTAACTCACTTATGTGCATAAATCCCATTATTCACCAATGGTTGAGCTAAATTGATGGCTAGTAACTCACATTTCCAGGCATAAAGAACTCCCACAATCATGGTTGTATATGGCCTTATCTGGTACCAATGAAATAAGTAGAGCGATGTGCAACTAATTCCAAAAGTCTGATAATGGAAACTTAGTTGAAAACTTGCAACAAACATTTCATCACAACCATGGATCTCAAAGCTTGATGTGAAATGTATAGTTGGTTTCTTTTGGCCATTGTTCTTAACATAATATCAAGGGAAAATGGATTATAAGTAAGAGATAACAAAAATATAGTTTGAAATACATCTGTTTTTTCTTTACAATCCATGTCTGCAGTTGATACAGATCCTGAATATAAGATAGAGTTTACAGCAGCAGCGGTATGTGAATTTAGACTATATCTATGTAGGATTTCATCTCCATCGTCCAATATTTGTTTTTTTTCTTAATTAGTCTTCAAAGGATTGGTTTCTTATTGCACCAAAACAATTTCCTGAAAATCTTCTTGAGTAGAGGAAGTATTTGGCCCTTCAATATAGTAGAGACCAACATTGTTTGACAAACAACTTGAGAGTCTGAGTAGAGACCAACATTGTTTGACAAACAACTTGAGAGTCTGAGTAGAGACCAACATTGTTTGACAAACAACTTGAGAGTCTGAGACCTACATCTCACTTACTCACACATGTAACTTGAGTTGCATGTTCAAATAAAAGTAACTTAGTCACTAAATATTAAAAGTAAACATTAGAACTTGTATTCAACATCATCCATTTATTAGTTCCTGTCATAGGCATATACTACGTGTTTCACCTTTAAGCGTTGGTGAGGGCCCTTCAAGGATCACCAAAAGTGCCACCAAAAAGGTAATTCCCAATGGGATTTTAACAAACCTCGCCATAAGTGTCACCAAAACGAGAATTGGAAATGGGATTTTAACAAACATCAATAAAAGTGTCAGGTGCTCTGTGGTTTAGTCTGAATCCTTTAGGCCTGCTAAGTAGCAACCCCTCCCTCCTTGTAGTGCTAAGGTGGGGTATGGGAGCTAGCTATGGAGTAAATTTCCCAATGAACGGAGAGTGGGATAAGGTATGCTAAAATCTTGTACAAAAACTGATCCCTTAATGTGTGTGCTATTGAACTCAGATATGTGCAGAGTGGTATCATGAAAAGGGATTTGGTGATGGGATTTAAAGAACGATGACCAAAAGTACTTATGGCAACTTTTTTTTCATAGCTTGTCACTATAAGTAACTTTAGTGATGATTGTTTAAGGTCTGTCACAAGTGTGATCATCACCAAAATGTATTTGGTGACGGGCTTTAAAGAACTATCGCCAAAAGCACTTACATCAACAATTTTCCATATCCTGTCACCAAAAGTAACTTCAGTAACGATTATTTAAGGTTCATCATAGGCAAGATCGTCACAAGAAACATGTTTGGTGACAAGATTTTAAAAAATGTCATCAAAAGCACTTATAGTGACATTTTTTCATACCCTGTAACTATAAGTGGACTTGGTGACGATCGTTTAAGGTCCATCACATGCATGATCGTAACTGTAGGCCTTTTTTCTTGTTCTGTATGATGACAGAAATATTGTTTAAGTCTAAGCAATTTTATATGTCTATGGGAATAAATCCCATTTTAGAGTAGATGTTTAGGTATATGACTCCATGCGATAATGAATATACGCCGTGAAGTGTTCTATTTCTAGCTCGTATGGAAACATAATTGGAATTTATTGAACTTAGAATTATGTTTTTTGGATCGATATGGCACCGATGTGGTTTATTTATTAGTTTTACTTATTGACACATTTTTTTGTTTTTTTTTCAATGATTCAAATATCAAGAAATACATTGAGAAAAAGATATTAAGCTATAAAATGTTTTTTAAAGGTTTTTTAAACTTAAAAGAAAATGACTAAAATTTTACTAAGCTCTTGTTCTTCTTATTAATGTGATATAAATGGAATTAATACAATATCTCATTTTAAGTTTATTTTTCCTTAGTATTAATTAGTCTTTTTATTAAAGTTTTATATCAAATAATTATTAATCATCTTCTAGTCTTTCAATTTGAGAAATTAATATTTTGTTAATTTTAAGATTTGTATAGTGTAGTTTTCATGAAAAATATTACAATTTCTTTGCAACAATTTATGTAAATTTAGTTTACTTATTGAAGAGTTTAATAATTTTGTCCATGCTTTAAGGTTGTAAGATTAATCTAAATTTCTCCAATATGCCACAATCTTTGATGCCATAGCATTGTCTTTCCTCCTGATGCAGTCAAGGTTATGTCATGTTTACCTCCTCCCTCAGGCACAACATAACTGTTACATTCACTAATGATGGTGCTTTCTATTATTTTGTACAGAGTTCCATACCGAACTCTCCTCATCAATACCATTGATCCTCGAACCATTTTGCAGCCACCATCTCCACACACAGTCTTTACACCTGCAACATCCATATTTTCGTCAGATATCAAGTTTCTTGCTATATTTGGAATGTGTAGCACTCTAGGTATAGTTCTAATCCTTACATCCTTGAGTTTCATCTTGACTCTACCACGTACAACAATACTAGCTGGTGAATCATCTCCCAGGTACACATCTCCTCCATCGTACTTTTCATTTTCATAGAACCATTCCCTATGAGGGGTCATATGGCATGACTCACCTGAGTCAATCAACCATATATCATGTTCTGAATGATTATCTGTGGAAGTTAGGTACACACCCCATCCTTATTTCGAGGAGGTATTTGCCTTTGCGGAAGGGATATCCTCAAATCCCTTTACTTTCTTAACATTCTTAGATACAAAATCCTTTTCACAGTGCCCAGCTTTAGCAAATTTCCATCAATTCCTTATTCCTTTTCCTGGGTATTTAGATCTACCCTTGGATTAAGATCTCCCCCCCAAATCCTTTATTTTTGTTTCTCTCCTGGGTGCGACCTCTCACAGACAAGGCATCCATGCTATGATTGTCCATGGTTTTCCACCCCATCTCTTCTAATATAAGGTATGATATTATTTCATCGAATTTTAAGGTTTCTTGATTAGTACTACCTTTTGCAACAATTAGGTTGTCCCAGGAATCTAGCAAAGAACACAAAAATGTAATACATTTATCTTCTTTGTCCATTTTAATGCCAAAAAAGGTTATATGACTGACCAGAGTATTGTAGAAATTTAGATACTCTGTCACTGTGCCATTTTCATCCATTATGAGATGAAACAATTTCTTTTGCAAAAACAACTTGTTCACAAGGGATTTTGACTGATACAAAATCCCTAGTTTCCCCCAAAGCTTTACCACAATATATTCACCAAAAACATTCAACAACACAAACTCTGATAAGCACAATCTAATTGTACTCTTTTCCCTCATTTCTAATTTATTCCAATCATTTTGTGGCCTCCCAGTGGGTTTCGTACCCAGATCCACAACAATCCATTATTGCCGATATATGAGAAGATCCTCCATTTTGAGCTTTCATATATCAAGTTTCCGGATGTTAGATTTCTCGATCTCAATTATGGACCTACTCACCATTCTCTTTCAATGCACAAATCAATGCTACAAGCCTCCCACTGAACCCAGGTTTATTGCAAATCCAAAATCTATCAACTGCGTCGAACCCTCAACAACAAAAGGCATCCCCATGATGCCAATAATCGACCTCTGATAAAACATTTATTCTATCAAAATTCTATCATTTCAATATTTATTTTGTGTTTATTCTATTAAGGCTTGTGAATTTTATA
>LPNX010760312.1:0-10230 GCA_001517045.1 Pseudotsuga menziesii | reverse complement strand
TAAAGAGAGTAAGGTACGGATGGTAGCCCATTTTGCTGTAGGAGAGAACGTTTCTTCATAGTCAATTCCTTCCTTCTGTGCATAGCCTTTTTCTACAAGTCTCGCTTTGTGCTTGTCAAGTGAGCCATATGATCTATATTTGTTCTTGTACACCCACTTGCAACCAATTGGTTTGGTTCCAACTGGAGGGTCAACCAGCTTCCAAGTTCCATTCTTCATGAGTGCATCATACTCATTCTGCATAGCTTCTTTCCACTCAACTCGAGTAGAAGCTTCTTCAAAGGAAGTTGGTTCAAAGTTAGTAGATAAATTAAATTCACAATCAAATGATACATCCATGTCATCACCTGAATTATCTGCTTCTCCTCCATCTTCATGTCTTTTTGAACTTCTCGTTCTCGTCTTTCCAACTTCATCCGAATGGACACTTTCAAGTGTCTTTGTGGCCCATTTAGGAATCTTTTGTGATGGTCCTGGTTGATCAGCTGGTGGTGCTTCATCAGTGATTGAGAGTCTTCCAATTCTCTCAATCACATCATCTAGTTGAATCTCTTGTTCAGGTGAAGTAGCAGGAACTTCTTCATGCGGGGGAGTTGGTGCTTCATATGGAAATTCCAAAGGTTGATCCAGAATAGGAATCCCCCCTTCAAGGTTTGCAATTTCATATTCATTTTCAAAATATTTCTTTGGATGAGGATATTTTTCCAAATGATCAAGCTGTCTCTCAATGGACTGGTCATTTTTATTAGTTTCAAGAAAAATGGCATCTGTGGAAATAACAAACTTCTTGTTTACCTCATCATACAGACGGTATGCCTTGGAGTATTCTTTGTACCCCAGGAAAATGCATTTTCTGCTTCGAGCACCAAGCTTGTTTCTTTGCTCCTTTGGAATCAAGGCATAATAGGTGGAACCAAAAACTTTGAGATGCCTGACTGAAGGGAGATGGCCAAACCACATTTCATGTGGAGTCTTGTTATCAAGAGCATTTGAGGGACTTCTGTTTCTCAAATAGGCTGCACATTTTACTGCATCACCCCAAAACATTAGTTTTACATTCTCAAAAAACATCATTGAGTGAACCATATTTATTATGGTTATGTTCATTCTTTCTGCTACACCATTTTGTTGAGGATTGTAGGGAACGGTAGTCTGATGTGCAATTCCATGTTGGCGAAGATAATCTTCAAAAGCATTTGAAGTGTATTCTTTCCCATTGTCAGTACGAAGTGTACCAATTTTAGATTGTGCTTGTTTTTCTATCAATGCATGAAAGTCTTTGAATGTTTGAAATGCTTCTGATTTTGTCTTTAAACAGTAAATCCAGCACATTCTTGAGTAGTCATCAACAAAGGTCATAAAATACTTATTCCCATTGGCAGAAGGAGTTGGCATTTGGCCACATAAATCAGAATGCACTAATTCTAATTTCCTACTTGCTCTGAAATTAGATTCATGGAATGGCAGCTTACTGTGTTTCCCTAATATACATGCATCGCATTTGCTCTTATCTTTGGGAATGGTGGGAAAACCAAATACACCATTATTTGTCAACAAACGAAGACTGTTATAATTCAGATGACCAAATCTTGCATGCCACAATAAACTTGATGACACATTACCTTCTCCATGCTGAGAGAGGTAGGCATAGTTCTAAAATCTTGCAGATGAACCCTTTAGCTTCAGCAGCTTCCCATCTTCGTATCCAGTCATGATGACTTGGTTGTCAGAGGACTTTCTTATTTCTATGATTCCATCAAACATGTGGATGGAATGGCCTTGCTGTCGAATCTCCACCAAGGACAGCAGGCTTCTCTGCAACTCTGGAAGATAAAGAACATTCTTCAACAAGAAATCAGGGAATCAAGGCATCTTCAGCCGAATGGTGCTCATTCCCTTTGGTTTAAGACTTGACTTATCTGCAAAGTAAACTATGCCATTTATTGTTTCATTAAGTTCTTCAAAATAGTATTTTCTAAAAGTCATCTGTGATGTTGCACCAGTATCAAGTAGCCAACAATCTTTGTAAGATTAAAGTGAAGTCAAATCATTAATACCAAGATTACAATGTGCAACAATACAATGAGTAGAATTTGAAGATTTACTAGCATCTTGGTTCTTATTGTCATCTTTCTTCTGGTTATGTCTGTCTTTGATGGAGTCCCACGAAGCCCAACATTGATCTGCTGTGTGTCCAGTCTTTCCACAACGCTTGCACTTCAAATCTGATCTTTTGTTGGAGTTGTTTCTGCCTCCTCTACCTCTGAAGTTTCTTCTTCCTCTGCCTCTCTTGCTGCTTTCTCCTTTGGGATGATCTTTGCCAAAGAGAGTGGCACCAACTATTGATGCCAAAGATTGCATCTTTTGCAACAGCTAGTGTAATTTACAATAATGAACTTAATATGACAAAGAGAATGAGACAATAGAAAAACAAAAACCTTGCAGGTCTACAGCCTCTGCCAAGGTGATTTACAATCTTGATATGCTGTCAATAAGCTCATAAGCAAATTTTTAGCACTAGAAGAACTACTCAGCAATACGCCAAAGGAAATACCATTGTTTGTGAACTGTCACAAAATATAGGGTTTTGAACACCAGTCAATGATCTCAGCTATATGAAAGAAGCAGGTCTAAGTCTCTGCTACTTTATTTACAAAAATAGTACAAGAAAATGATAATCTCTCCTTCAATAAATTATGTGCACTATTCTACACAATGCAGGTCTGAGTCTCTGCAATAGTTTGTGATGCTTACAAACAAAAAGTGATAAACTCTGTCATCATTGACAATTTGACACCAAGATACAATCATAGCCTCCTAATCTCTTGTTCAATCATATTGTATACTATCACTTGCAAAATCAAGGTTGAATCCACTGCAAAACTATATTATATTTCTCCTCATTAGAAATGGCTCAAGATATATAGAAGCACACTTACAAATTTGAGAGACACCAACGAACACCAACATAGCTCCTTGAGAGAGGTCGTAGGCACAATTAGAAGAGCCCACGCTCTGCAGATAGAGTCCAGCAACGCCAACAATAGAGTCCAGCGATGCCCACGCTCTACAGATAGAGTACAGTGACACCAGCAATACACAGAAGAGGAGTTCGAGCCTTAATCCTCAGCTCCTATTCTTCAACGCGACAGTCTTCTCAGCTTCCAATACAGCAGCATATATACTCAACGCATCATAAATACTCAATGCATCATAAACTCACAGCTCCAATACAGCAGCATATAACGCATCATAAATACTCAATGCATCATAAATTCACAGAGAGTTTCCAATTAAACTTCCACGTACATAGTTAGGGAAAAACTAGGGTTTTTGTATGCCCAACGGTTACAATCTCAGCAAAATATGTAACTTATTACCTTCACTCAAGTGAAAATTCGTGATTCTTCAGCCTACAATCATCGATCTTAAATTAACTTGTAGCAGCAGCATATCATGGCTTCAATCTTCAACACAGAGGTCACAACAACCATCATGCAGCAAGAACGCATCTCCACACAGCTGATTGAGGGCGTGATTCTTTCAACAAGCTTTCTCAGCCTTTTGTAAATCGCTCACGTCCACGAGTTCACAAATCCTTAAACAATGTTATCGCAGCACAAATATGGTGGAGGGCAAGTCTCTCTCACACCGCTACACCAAATCTCAGCACCCAAACATAGCTATTTGCAGAGATCAAGCAGTCTTCACAAGTTTGAGCTCACTCTCTAATTCACATAATATTTGATAGAGCATAGCCATAAAGCAATATTCAGATGATGACTGTCACAACTTCAAAGAACTCGCAGCAGAAATAATATGAAATCGCAGCTTACACAACAGATTAGGGTTAGGCAGGTCACGTTTGAATTTTTCCAGTAGAGGGCAGGCGAGAGTGTCTAGCTAATTGAGGGAGTAACTAACTGACATACTATTTCATACGTCAATCCTCAATGCAGGTCTAGAAGAGAATAACGCATACAATGCATGCGACTGGCAGACTGACGGAGCAGGCAGCCTGAAACGAATTTGGCAGAACGAAGGTCTGCCAGGAAGAATGGCAGGCATGTAGGCAGGAGTTACGGCAGGTGGTGCTCTGATACCACTGATAGGTAAATAACTCCCGAATTCATTTATTTCATAGCCAAAGCATTTATTTATACATTTACAAATGTTGGTTCAGTTTCATCTTCCGCCCGGCCTTTTCAGCTTCCTACATAACTATTCATTTTCCTTTATTTATTTACAAAATATAATTCCAACGGATTATATTCCAACACATTTGAATAAAGGGCTTGGAAGTTTTATTCTTGTGTTGGAACAATATTTGGGCCCTCTTTATCGTCTTGATTATTTTCCATGGAGGGCTAAATTACTTTCTAGGGGTCATCCTTTTCTGTTGGTATCTCCTCCCGCTCCATTTCCTTTTTAAGGGATTCTAAATTTATTATGACTTAAAAGTGTTTGTCATTTTCTAGATAGCCATTCTTAATCGGGTTATCATTATTTGCTAATTTACCTTATTTTGTTGATTTCCAAACTGTCATTTGTTGTCTTGAATGGGTTTTGTTTCTTATAACTATAAGGTTTTTTGGTCTAATAGGGGATATGTTGCTCCTCTTGAGTCCTTCAATGGGTTTTAGACAAAATCCCATACTTATGAAAAACTTTACATTTTAAAGTGTGCTTCTAATGTTCTAACTCTTAAAGGTGGATCTAGCCATATAGTTTTAGTTGCAAATCTAAAAGGCCCTTCCTAGATCCACCTATACACAAATTTAGGAATAGGTATACATATTACCTTTTGGTTCAACCTAATTGATGTATCAACTCAACTTATAGTTGGAATATTCACCAATATTGATTCACACCCCCTCTTAGTATTGGTGAATATTCCAACAATTGGTATAAGAGTGGGTTCCTTCATAATAATATATCAACTTGAAGAAATATCTCTCGAGCCCACATGGATGAATATGAA
This sequence comes from Pseudotsuga menziesii, assembly GCA_001517045.1. NCBI lineage: Eukaryota > Viridiplantae > Streptophyta > Pinopsida > Pinales > Pinaceae > Pseudotsuga > Pseudotsuga menziesii. The sequence goes on along the minus strand of LPNX010760312.1, from coordinate 5,249 downwards.
AATCTCTTCTCTCCCAATGGAGCTCCACTATTTGATGGTTTAAATTATGATTGTTGGAGCATAATGAGGAGACTATATTTACAGACACAAGGTTGTGGCATCTTGGAATTGATTTTGAATGGTTACATTGTGCCAAAGAGACCACCAAAAACTGGGGCCAAGAAAGAGTTAAGAAAAAATAATGCAATGGAAATGTATACTATCTTGCATGGAATATTTGGATCTATGAAAGTCAAGGTTGGAAATTATACTTTAGCTAAAGAGCTATGGGACGAGCTACAAAATATATACACAAATGAGTCTCTCCATTAGGAACATATGGCCTTGCTTAACAACTGTGCCATACGAGGAACACTTTAGATTTATATACATTTGTGTCAAGGCTTCTTCTCAAAGGGCTTCTTTAAGGGCTTTAAGACTTTTTCAACATTACTTAATTAATATTCCTCTACTATTTCCACACCATCATCATCACTGGTACATCCTCATCATTGTTGCCACATAATCATTATCACTTTGACATCAATGAACACATCACTCAATATCAATGAAACTAATCACTTGACCCTATTGACATTAATGACAACCAGCCTTCCAACACTTATCCCTAATCAACAACTTGCCACATATAAGGGCTATTATGATATCTTCTTTAGGTTTAAATTATAAAGAGGTATAGGTGGGTTAAGAACATTCCTCAATATCCCATGAAGTATTTGTTACAACTGATTTTATTACACATGGTAGATCACATATATATGGCCTTCCCTGTCCCTTTGCAAACTCTTTGGACCCCATGGACCAATATTGCACCTTTGATGTTTCCAAGATCATCCCTAAAAACACATGTTATTTGCTGCATGTGACTTTTAATCCCTTTTCCGCGTGTACACGCCGATATTACCCTTAAACCTGCGTACATCGGGATGTGTGCAAAAGGCCAAATGTTTTTGGAGTTTTCCTTGATGTGGATCTGAGTCACTTATCTCTTGGCCTTCCATATGTCTCGAGATCACTCGTATTTGACCTTCCATTACCCCATTGAAGCATTATATAAGGAACCCTTTGGATACATTGAAGAGGGGGAATTGAAGAGCAAGAAAACTATAGTCCATTGTTGTCGTAGCTTGCTTCTACTTGAGTCTGCAACCCTTTGTCCCTTGGAGCACTTTGTGTTCTTCGCAAGATTGCCTTTGCTTGTGAGCTTGCTATCGAGAGATGGAGGACTGAGGTGGTGGAGGACTCAGTTTCTCCAGTTTGCAAACGTGCCGACAGTGGTTGTTGCTTGTGTAATCTCTAATTTATATTAATAGAAATATATTTTCCTGTCCAATGATGTGCATTTAAATGAATATTGAATCCATGGATGCTTTTAATTGCTTATACATTATTGATTATATATGCTAGAGTATATATAACACCATTATATAGCATGCTTGTCTTATTTGCTACTGTTGAGAGAGCGAATTGCTAATATAAGCGGGATTGGAAAAAGCTCAACGAGGATCTACATCAATCGTCTGAAATAAGGTATGTTTCGAGATCCTTTAGTGTTAGATGTTGTATTTCTCTTGCATATTGGGAAGGGATTGATTTCTATGGTTCCTCTGTCTGTTGTGGTACACCCCAAGCCATAGGAAGTTTTCTCCGTAACAGAATTGGTGACTCCACTGGGGACATTCCTTGTTTTGATTTGGGGTCTGGGGGCACAATGTGCTTGATCTTCTTGACTTGCTCTCTATTTCTCCCTGTTTCTGTGTCACATTTTATAATATGTTCATCCATTAACACTCCCCTTTATTGGTTTGACCCTTGGCCTGCTTTTTACCACTACCTTCTCTGTATACGCAGGTTTTTGGCCAAAAGTCACGTACATACGCAGATTTTTGGCCAAAAGTCACATATACATGTAGGTTTTTGGCCAAAATCCGCATATACATGCAGCGTTTTGGCCAAAAGTCACGTACATACGATGTTTTTCTTTATACAGTCGCGTACATCCTCCCTTTTGGTTGAGTTTGATGTTGTGGGAAGTTGTTGGGTGGGTTGTGAGTGTGGTTGGGTCTTCCTGGGTTTTGATGTTGTCTATTGGATGCTTCTTTTGTGACCAGAGACTTCTTTTTCATTGATTTTTCTTTGAATTAGTTGTAGTCATTTATCTCCTTTTTTGTTTTGTGGCCATTAGTGCATTACTCTTTTTGTCTTGGTGTCTTGCTGGGCTTGTGTTTTATACTTGCTGCAGAAACTGAGAGTTTTAAATGGCTTTTATTGCATTTTTCTTTTCCTTTTATAGTGAAAAATACATTAGTTGCACTCTTAGTTGCATCTTAGATATGGATTTGAGGAGGTACTTGCATTCGATTGCTTGGATGAGAGTTGTGTTTAGGCTTTCATATAGGAATGATTGCATATACATTTGAAGGAAAACTTTGCAATTCACGTAGTAGCATACCCTGTTTTTCATTCTACAAGATTTGCACTTGGCATTGCTTGTTAGGTGTGCACTTTTATTTCAATACTGAGTCTTCATATCACTAGTTGCACGACCATTTCCTTTTGAGTAATTGAAGCCAATTAAAATCAACGCTTAATTAAAATGAATTACACTCTTTTCTTTTATAGGGTGCATCAACAAGATTAGGTTTTAGGGTCTTGGAATAGTTCATTGTAAGTTAATTCTCCAAGACCACTAAACAAAACAATTAGGTGTCTGTCCAGGTGAGATAGTGAAATCCTTGGTATAATTAGTGTTTCTCAGGACGCACCTCTTACACGGGAGTTAAACACAAGGCAGTGCACGTGATTGTGATTGGGATGACCCCTGGTCACTTTCTATGAGCACCAAAGATATTTCTAGGATTGTATTCATATCTGGGGGCTCTTTTGAGTTTTGTGCTTTTCTACCCTGCCCATACGGTCGATCCCGCCTGCGACTGTCCGCCTGAGCATTAGTTATATTGGGGTGAGCTTAGTTGTCTTACCTAGGTATCACAAGGGGTACTTGATTATGATCCATATAGCTCGGCTTCCCAGACTTTGATTATCAATCATATAGCCCAAGCTTGTCTCATGTCTAGCCAAGCAGAGCCTTTTTATCTATCTTTTGCAGCTTGATTCTCCATTTTTTTTACCGGGAGGGGACTTTCCCCCGAGTGTCGTTATCCTACACATGTTTCCTTGCATTGAGCATAGGTATGTTCCACTGCTTGGGACTATTTTTTTTCCCCTTGACACTAATCTCCTCCTATATTTGTAACTTTAAAGCACTTTTATTCTTTTTCAAGCTTTTCAAAATATTTGAAAAAGTACAAAAAAAAATCAAGAAACCAAAAAGCTGAACAGAAAAATATGTTATCTTTGGCAGTAGTCGAGTCATGTCTCCTTTGAACAGAGCACTATATATCACATCCGTTGGTTGGTTTAGTAGTTTGACTTTAGGAGCTATACTTGTTTCTCTAGTTTATCTCCACTGACTGGTTAAGCTTCCAATCCCTATGGAGCCTCTGTCGATGCCTCCTATGTCACAGAGATGTCCCAGTTTTGTATATTGAGTCTATGCTTCCTACATTCATTCACCATTCACCTTTATGCTCTTGTTCGAAGGAAGTTGAAACCTGAGTCAGCCATTCCTCAGTTGTCTTAACTTTGCATGTCGGCCATTCCCGGTACTACTATTGGTTCATGCACATCTTATTCGAATCCTTCCACATTATACAGCGTTGCTGAGTAAGTCATGTTGGTTGATGGGGGATGCCTCAATGCCCTCCTTCCAGCGGATTCCATCCCATCGACTTCAGATCATTTATTCTAGGATAGGAGTCTAGAGTCCTTTGAGTGCCTTGAGACTTACAGTCATCAGTGGTAGGTTCTCTTGCCATCGACAATTTTAGGAGTACATCAATGTCCCATGATTGATGGATTCTTTCAAGTGTTCGACCTCAACACATTTATTCGCACTTGTTAGATTGCACTCTAGTACCTTGATTCCCATTTTCATTATTGGTGGGTGATCTCACATTTGTTAACGGTATACATCAATGACTGGTAATCAGACGATGGACTACTGTGTTCGACCTCAACACCTTTATTCACATATTAGGACATGTACTCGTAGTGTTTTGTAGAAGACTTTCTAGATTGGTGGCATTCCATATATGTTACCTCCTTGATCATACCAGTGTTCATGAGATTCTAGCTCTTGTGACTTGATTCCAGTGTATGTCAGATATCTTTAGTCATCATGGAGATATTGATCCATTGTATATCTTCAGCTTTCATGGATATCTTGATCCTTTGTATAGCTTCATCATGGATATTCTTATCTATCTATATTGTACGTGGTGATGACCACACATGTTATATTTTGTATCATGCCTATTCATGGCCATTATACTCTTATGTATCCAGGACTGTTGTATGTATTTGCAGTCATATGCATAGATCTATTGTTGTACTATATATTGGATGGTTGGTTCTTCCACCTAGTTCTTCATCACTCCACTTCTGGGATGGACTTATAATGTATTTCGGCCATCGTATTACCCCTCTGACCTCACACATTAGGCGGCATCTGTTACAGCTGATTTTACCACACATGGTAGATCACATATATATGGCCTTCCCTGTCCCTCTGCAAACTCTTTGGACCCCATGGACCAATATTGTACCTTTGATGTTTCCAATATCATCCCCCAAAAAAACCTGTTATTTGTTGTACATGACTTTTAATCCCTTTTCTGTGTATACACGCAGATATTACCCTTGAACCCGCGTACATCGGGATGTGTGCAAAAGGCCAAATATTTTTGGAGTTTTCCTTGATGTGGATCCAAGTCACTTATCTTTTGGCCTTCCATATGCCTCGTAGCTTGCTCGGATTTGACCTTCCATTACCCCATTGAAGCACTATATAAGGAGCCCTTTGGATACATTGAAGAGGTGGAATTGAAGAGCAAGAAAACTATAGTCCATTCTTGTCGTAGCTTGCTTAGAACATCCATAACCATAAGAAAATGGAGTTACTTGTCCCCTGATCTTGGGAATCAATTGCTCTTTTTCTTTCAAGCGGTTCATGCCTCAATATTTCAAGAAGCCGCTACATCCATGTAACTTCCATGCTAGACTGTGAGGCATGTGGGGAAGCTGAACTGTTAGAATAATCAACCCATAGTATTTACCCACTTAGACATTATTACATTTATTTTGTCTTATTTGCCTAGTCCATGAGTCCCACCATGTGCAAGTTGCTA
>LPNX010760288.1:23659-36749 GCA_001517045.1 Pseudotsuga menziesii | reverse complement strand
CTCTCTTGTGAGAAACCTTCCTTGAGTTATGGAATCTATTGTGAGAATGCCTCCTTGAGATACTCTCGCTCTTTTCCTCATTTATTGAGTGTTTTCCATGGTTAATCTTCCTCTGAATGTTTGTTAATCTTTGGAACATGGCTACATTCAGTTGGTTTTTATCTTCCTAATATCTAACAAACCTCTCATTATATGCTCTACAGCTTTGTAATTACACTCTTAGACTTCTCATGGTTTCTACAATGTCTATGGGAGTTACTTTATTTATTAATACATTAGACTCTATCTTTGCATTATCAACATGTAAATTTTCTTCTAGGGTTTCAGTTGCATAAGCATCTTATTCATCATCCATGATGATGTTTTTTTATCCCAACGAAGACCAAGGATTTCCTAGTTGCACTATATTGAATGTTGACCCTTATTGTCCCTGATATGATATTGTATATGCAAAAGTGTTCATATAAGCATACCTATTAGCTTCATTACATTCTTAGAAAACCATAAAATTACTTTTCATGCATTTTGGGAACTACCCATATTGACATTTTTTTTTCAAATTATAGCTCTAAGCACTTTTCTGCTCAATTTTTTAGAAACATGTGAACCCTACTTTAAAAATATGACTATCACAGTTATTCCCTATGGACAATATTTCCAATGACTGTATTCATGCTTCATTCTAACTTCTATGCGAAAAATTACAACTTTTCAAAACTATCAACTTCGACCAATTCTGCACTTTTCTTGTAGGTACATTTAGCTTTAGAGGCCAACTTCATCCACATGTACAATAAAGTCTAAGGAAAAATATAAATAATAATAATAATAATAATATCACATGTTGATAATAAACATTACGAGGATAGGAACAGGTTTTTTTTGCTCGTGGCCACGCGTGCTTCTCAGCTAGGGCAAACTACTGCGTGCGCTGCCTAGCGGCCGCCATGGCTGCGCCTGGGGGAGGGAAATCCCCTCCCTCCCCATATCTCTCTGATGAAGAGGCCTTCAAGAGGCTGTTATCGATTGCCGGGAAGAAGCTGGTAGCCCCTCAGATCCCGAAATTCATTAAGAAACTGGAGGCAATACTTGAAATTGTCTTTCCAGAAGAAAAACCCATCAAGATTGCTCTGGCCTTGGTGGAACGTGGACTGGTCGAGCAGTTCATGGGTTTATGGCCCTCCACGAGAACCAGGGACAACTGGATTCAAAGAAACTGGAGGCCCCAACTGAAGCACAGCGTGACCTGCTACCCGGTGGGCAGAGGCTTCTATATTTTTGAATTCATCTCCAAGGATGATCGAGATCTCATTTTCAGAAATGGTCCTTACTTCATGGGTTCCCAAGGACTGTATCTCAACCGCTGGACCCCAGATTTCGATCCGAATCTCGACTCCCCCAAGGAGGTCCCTGTTTGGGTCCGTCTTCCAAACCTACCAGCGCACTGCTGGAACTCTGAATCTCTGGAAAAAATAGGGAATGGGCTTGGCTGCTACATTGACAAGGCAGATCCCAAGGGTCAATATTCCTGTGCCAGAATCTGCGTTGAGGTGGATCTTGAGGCCGGGCTACCAGAAGCAATCAAGATCTTGGTGGGTGATTGGAATCACTTCCAACAGTTAGATTACGAGCAAATTCCCTTCAAATGCAGACACTGCCATGAGCATGGTCACTTCCAAAGAAACTATCCCAAAAATCAGCAAGGAGATGAAACAGAAGGATGGCAAAGGCCCAAAAAATGGAAAGCAGCCTCGAAAACCCAAGAGAAAAGGCCAGGATCCGGGCTGCAAGCCCCAAGCAGTAAGGAGGCGACTACAGAAGGAAGGATCTCTCCATCCATCCCCATTCAAGCGCATACCTCAAAGCAACCCTTGGCAACTGAAGGAACAAGCGAAGAAAAAAGAAATGCTGCTAGATCGATCTCGGTAGATCCTATCGGCCCTGGTGAAGTACCCCTGCAACCAGTCCCAGATCTACCCCCAGTCATAACTGAGGTTATCCCTCCCCCTGTCCCCATGGGAGAGCCCTCGAAGGTAATTAGCCAGGAGGAGGATCCGTCTAATCTAGACTCCGACCAAGGTGGTTTCTCTGATGAAGAAGCCTCGGAATCCAGCAGCTCACATGCAACACCTCTAAAGTCCAACAAGGGAAGAAAATCCAAAAAAAAGCACCGCGAAGAGAAGTCCTTCAGAGATGTAGCCAAAGAAACTCAGAAAACTTTGCCAATCATGATTAACACTAGATCCAAGCAAGGCCAACCCTCCAAGGGGGCCTCCCCTTCTAAAAAAATTTAAATGCGATACATCTCTTGGAACTGCAGAGGTTTAGGCTCCAAACAAAAAGAAGAAGCTCTGAAAGACATCATCAGAATAAACAAGCCAGACATTCTGTTAATTTAGGAGACAAAAATGGAGGATTCAATCCTCTACCAAGCCGGTCACGCCCTCTGGAAAAAGGGCCCTGGGATAGCAATAAGCTCAAAAGGGGCCTCTGAAGGAATAGCCACTTTCTGGGATTCTACCAAATTTGAATTGGTCAATGAGGAATGCAACGATCACTGGATCTTCACAATTCTTCTTCACCGGGACTCCGGTCAGCAAGTAAGTCTCTTTAATATATATGTTCCTAACCTTTTTCCTGAAAAACGCAGCTGCCGGGATTCCCTTGATATGTTTCTTAGCCAGCATAGTCCAAGAGACATTATCATTGCCGGCGATCTCAATGTCACACTGTCCATTGAAGAGAAGAAAGGGGGCTCCATTGTAAGGGATCAAGCTAGAGAATGGGTAGAGGACATTATCCTCCATTGGGATTTGATGGATATTAAGCCTCCTTCAGGGAATTTTACCTGGTCCAACAAGAGACTGGGTCCTGGTCATATAGCAGCTCGCCTCGACAGATTCCTCATCCACTCTGACTTCCTTTCCTCTGGTTTGCTGGCCACTTCCAAAATCCTCCCCAACTGCACCTCGGACCACAGACCGATCCTGCTAGATATCTTCTTTGATGCCACTCTAGGCCCCATCCCCTTCCGCTTCAGCCCATTTTGGTTGCTTCAAGAGAACTTTCAGCAAGTAATATCGGATTCCTGGTCTATCCCGATGCCTGGGTCCCCCTCCTTCACCTAGGAGCAGAAACTAAAGAGGCTTAAAGTAGCTCTAAAGAACTGGGCTAAGCTCTTATCCTCCCCTACCTCCATCAGAATCGCAGCCCAAAAAGACCTCGAAAATCACCAGCATGCAATGGACACCGTCCTCATCACCAGCACCACTCTCTCCAAAGAATCAGAGCTCCAAAAGTCCTATTTTAAAGCCTATAGGGTCGAAGAAGAATTCTGGCGTCAGAAGTATAGAAGCTTGTGGCTAGAGAGCGGGGATAAAAATACAAACTATTTCCACAAACAAGCTGAAGCTCGTAAAAGATACAAAGTAGTAAATGAAATCAACTTTCGTGGATCCCTGATAAAAGACCCTGAAGAAATAAAGAAAGCAGCCTTCCTCACCCTCAAAGATCTCTTTTCTACTCCTGAGGACGCCCCTTTAAATGCTATGGATCACCCTTTCGATCTCATTCCTCCCCTAATTCAAGAGGATGATAACCTTCTCCTTTCTTCTCCCATCTCCTTAAAAGAACTTAAAAGAGCCCTATTCAGAATGAAGCCTGACAGCGCCCTTGGCCCTGACGGTTTTACGGCCAACTTCTACACTAGCTATTGGGACATTATTAAATTGGACCTGCTAAGGATGGTAAGGCATTCCCAAGCCACCTGCAAGATTGGAGGAAGCACCAACTCTGCTTTTCTTACATTAATCCCGAAAGAAAAGGGAGCCACTTCCTTCACCAGATTCCAGCCAATCTCCCTTTGCAATCTCAGCTACAAGATTATAACCAAAATTATTGCCAATAGACTTAAAAAAATCCTCCCCAAATTCATCCCGGAGAACCAAGGGGGGTTCATAAAAGGGAGGAAGATCCAAGACAATATCCTCCTTGTCCAAGAGGCTATACACTCTAGCTTCCAGAACAAAGAAGAAGGAATGGTGATAAAGCTAGATCTAGCCAATGCCTTTGACAGGGTTAGACATGACTTCCTCTTCTTAGTCATGAAGAAACTGGGGTTCTCTACGCATTTTATCAATTGGGTGCATGGCTGTATCAGCCCCCCGTGGATAGCCCCTCTAGTAAATGGCAGATCCATTGACTTTTTCCAAGCGACCAGAGGGCTCCGACAAGGCTGCCCCTTATCGCCCCTCCTTTATGCAATTCAAGCTTCTATTCTAAGCTTCCAATTAACCTCCAACAAACAGAAGATTATCCTCTCAGGCCTCCGGCTGGCCCCAAAGGTAAAAAACATCAATCATGCACAGTTCACAGATGACACGATCCTTCTAGGTGGAGCTAGCATCTTCTTGGCAAATCAGTTTAAAAAAGAGCTTGAAGTTTACAATCAGATCTCAGGAAGCAAAATCAATCCCCAGAACAACAAGATTTATGGCTGGAATTGTTCAGTAAAGGATCTAGGGGAGATTGCCAAATCGCTGGGCATGGAAGCTGTCCATGATTAGGACTCCTTCACCTACCTAGGCGCTCCAATATTTAAGAAAGGATCGAAAGAAATTCATTGGACTCCTATCATTGAAAAATTTAAAAATTGAATCCAAAACTGGGGCTCCAACTGGTTAGATCCAGCAGGCAAAACAGTTCTGCTCAAATCTGTGCTCATGAGTATCCCAATTTACCAAAACTCCATTTTGCTCGCGTCGGTCTCTATCTTGAAAAAAATGGAGACTCTGATAAAAAATTTCCTTTGGGAAGGAGGCAAAGGGAACCTTCATCGAATCCACCTGGTTAGCTAGAACAAAATCCAAATGCCTTATAAGGAAGGAGGCCTTCAAGTAAGGGATCTGGAAAAACAAAATTTGGCCATGGGGGCCAAAACTCTGTGGAATCTGGTCGTAGGAAAAGACAGCTGGAGCAACAAAGCTCTCAGAAGAAAATACTTCAATGGGGAAAGGCTACAATGCTTGGATAACCCAATCCCTCGTAGGAAAGGCTCTCCCATATATAAGCTTTGTCTCAAAGTCCTGCCTCTCTTCCAACCAAACCTCCATTGGATACCTGGAAACGGAAAGAAAATAAAAATGTGGGAGGACGCCATCATGGGAGATCAACCTTTAGGACAAAATCCTGGGATAAAGAACAATATGGACTGGGATCAAAACAATAACTTAAATACTCTTTGGGACATCTCAAGCTGGGAGGAAGATGGAGATGGAATTTGGAAGGACTGGCATATTGACAATCTCCCCAACTGGCTAAATGATGAAAAGGATTGCTTAATGCAGCTCCTCTAAGGGAAAACGCCCTCTGCAAAGAATAGTCTAGACAAAAGAGGGTGGGACCAGCGTTCAGGCAGTTACTCAGCCACCGAAGGATACAAAGTCTTCCTATCCTCGCCTCACGCTGCTCCCAACCCAGCTAGATGGAACTTCATCTGGAATTACCCTTTCGTGCCCAAGATAGACTTCTTCTGTTGGACTGCTGCTCATAAAAGTATTCTGACTAGGGAAAATTTAAAAAATAGAGGCATGGAGGGTCCGTCCAGATGTCCCCTATGCTGTTCAGAAGAAGAGACAATGAATCACCTCCTGATAACTTGTCCCTTCTCCCAAGAAGGCTGGTCGGAGGTCCTCCTCCTAAATCTAGAGGATCTAGCTATCCCCCAAAACATCCCTGACCTGTTTTCCGCCTGGGCCTCCAGCTCTCCGTTTGATCTCCATAAAAAAGACCTTCTGAAATCAATTTGGATATGGGACCCCAAAGCTATCTGCTGGAAGATCTGGCTGGAGCGCAATAGCCGAATCTTCAGGGATGAGGAAAAGTCAAGCATCAAGATTGCAATCAAGTACAAAGCCCTCCTGGGGTAGCTATCGGTAGCCAAGAGCAAGCTTAAGAATTCTAGAGACTTGGATCCCCAAGAGAGAATATGGTTGTCTCAATTTCGGCATCCTGAACCCATTCCCATTGCTCCCATCTCAAAAACTGCTAATTGGGAAATCCAACTTGAAGAAAATGATTTCCTAATGTGGAGATCTAAACTAAAAGAAAGCACCCTTTTCTTTGATGGAGCCTCAAAAGGCAATCCAGGGCTAGCAGGAGGAGGAGGGGTCCTCCTTTCGGACGAGAACTCTGTCTTAGCCACCTATGCTTGGGGGCTAGGTTCAATGACCAACAACAAGGCAGAGGCGTTGGTGCTTTGGAAAGGCCTCAAGCAAGCCCATGAGAGGAACTTAGACTCTCTTGTGGTGTTTGGAGATTCAAAACTAATCATCCAAGCCCTGAGATCCAAAAATTTGCCTTCCAATATCTTCTTAATCGCTATCATCAAAAAAATCCTTTTGTTAGCCTCAAAGTTCAAAGAAATCAACTTCTTCCACATCCTGCGTGGACTCAATGATAAGGCAGACCTGGAGGCCAACAAGGCCGCTATGCTAGACAGAAACGTGTTGGTTGTAAATGGCAGAGATTCCCTCTGCAATATTCCATAAATCGACGCTGTCAGAAAACCGATCTGCAGTATATCTTCAAGACAGGCGTGGGATGCATTTTCGTTTTTCTCATGAACCTTTAAGACGCGCCCTCGGTACAACTTTGAGTGCTTTGGAGATTCGTATCTTCATCAAATCTCCTCCTTCCCCTGCTCGTGACCCCTCCCCTCCTTATATCGGGCCTCTCATTCCCCTTTCCGAGCAGCCCCTTGATCGCTCCCCAAGAGCTCTGAGATTTGCAATTTCTGGAGACCTCCCTCTTCATCAGTTTCTCGCGCCCGACTAGCTCCTCGCGCCTTCATAGCTCGCCCCGGATCCCATGGATTCAGTAGGGTCGTCCTCCAATCCGCAGACAGTAGAAGAAAGACTGGCAGAAATCCAACAATCCCTGGATGCTCTCAAGTTAAAGACTGATGTTCAAGGAAATTCGATCAAAACCAACACTGATGAAGGCCTCAATCACTAGAAGACTTTCTCTACTAAGCTGCGTTCTCTCAAGAATGACCTCAAGGACTCCAAAGGAGAGATGAATTACTATAAAGATGTTGCCTTCTCTCAGTTCAAAGATGCTGCCAATATCACAGGCGACTTTGGGAACCGAATCACAGCTCTGGAATCAACAGTCAAAAAGATTATGGAGAAGTTCAAATAGTCCTACACTCCTCTAATCTCCTCCTTTTTACCACTTGCTGTTATGTTAGCTTCAGTTTTTACTTTCTGCTGGTTTGTTATCCTCAGGATTGCTGTTATGTTAGCTTCAGGTCTCGGTGGACCTCATGAGATTTTCAAACTGTTCATGAGCTCTTAATCCAGTTTTTGATGTACTCAGCACCCGGTGGCTTTTTCACCTGTCTATAATTAATCTTCCCCCTGTTACAGTCTAAAAAAAAATAAACATGACAAGGATTACTCGTCAACTTTTATATCCTTGATTGGATGCCTTAAGGAATCTCTATAATTTTCTGGAATTTACTAATTTTAACTTTTGCATTTTTTCCAGACTGAATTTTTAGCAAAACTAATTATCTCCCAACTCAACATTTTTGGAAGAACTTCCTTTAACCAAGGTTGTTCATTTTAATGATCAGGTAAATGTTAAGTTCATAATTTGTTTTCTAGTCTTGACATATAGGATCACTTTTACATCCTCCAAGTTTTCTAGACCCCCCCAAAAGTACCCCCAAAAAGTGAATTTTGGCCTTCTTTTGCACCTTGAATTCACACTTTTTGAAATATGGCCATATTCCACCAAATTAATTTGTGTGTCTAGCTCACTACTATACCATAACAATTTTGGCCTCAACATGGCCCATTTTAGGTCTTGGGGTGTAAATTCTTAAAACCCACTATTTCATTTTCTTATATAAATATGGAGTCGAATAGGCCCGTATCTGACACTGGAAATTTCATATCGAATTGTTCTATGTTTCCAAATGTAGTGTGTTCCTATGGCCTTTGTCCAATTGATAACATCGTTTGGTCACATCGAAAACTTCCTGTCGGGTTTACTTTTTCCCCATCATAATTGTTCTATATTCCCATTTGTGGTGCATCCTAGAGGCCTTTATCAAACAAATTTAATTGGACCTTCCATTCTATAGAATACTCCATTCCATCTTAATCCATTCATTAAAGTTCCCTGCATGCACTTTTAGGATTGCTACCTGATTTCCCTCCTCTGATGAGGGATTCTGGATACTATGCCTTTGAAGAGGCCCTTCCCATGTTTCGTAGAAGCTCCAAGAAGGGTTTGTGGTCAAATGCCGAAATCAAGCCCAAGAAGAGGCTCTAATACCACTATTATATATGTATTTGAATATTCTCAACTAATAGAAAACAATTCCATTTAGAAAAAATAAATAATATTGAATATGAATTGATGAGATATGATTACATTACAATTTGATGGACCATTTAAATATGGTACTCTATAGAAAATTTAAAAAAATAATGTGACGTACTCTTTATCACGCACGTATTTCCATTCGTTTGAAGTATCCCCCCTTCCTTGTTGTCCTCATCTGGTTGGTCATCCCAAACCATTATTCATGGTGTGTCATCGATTTGCTTGATGTATTCACTAACATAATAGAAGGACATGTATTCTATGAACCCCTCCATGATAGATTCGTTGGGTTTTTTCCCTTGCCTTCCATTTTCATCTACCATCTACCGACAATATGTTGCTCCTAATATGAACTTACATATTTTTGGGAGTGGTGGAATATCAGGTGTATCCAAACTTGATTTGGAATTAGGACCTTGCAAAATTCAGTACACAATTATTCAAATGCATGTGAAAAGACAACATCAATTCAATTCGATAATCAAAATATAAATAAATAAGGACTTATAGGTGATGTCAAGGGAGAGAAGGATATGGAATGAGTTGAAATTTGAATAATCAACCATTTGCTTTATCATTCTTTTTTCCCCTGCATTTGTGTAATCCAGTCAATACATGTCTTCATTATTAAAATAAAAATTGAGAAACAAACTACATTCTACTTTTTTTTAAGTAACTAGTGCACCAAATTCTATACTAGCACACCGGTGCATCTTAACATGAAAAATGCACCGGTGCATTCATTCCATATGCACACCAATTGAAACCTCCATTAGGTATTAATTGCAGAATTTTACACTGCCATTTTTTTGCCTTGTTGTGTAACCAATGCACTTATATCAATACAATGCATTTGTACTCTATTATCCACATAACGCACTAGTATCTTGACATAAAAAATTGTGAAAGTTTGTATTCTCATTTTTTCTTATTGTTTATGACAATTTATATTTCCATTTTGGCTTGTTATTTATATGATGAGCTTATATCAATATAGTACACTCATGTGTTGCTTTATTATTTGCAAATTGAACTCCTAAATAAAAAAACTACATTCTTTTGTTATTAATGGGTCAAAATATCAAATGAAAAAAAAGAACAAGAATTTAATTTTAATATGGTAATATTATAAATAAATAAATAAACTATAATCCTTAAACCTCTTTTGTCCAAAAATTTGAAGAGTGACTTATGCAAGAGAGATTTACCATGAAACAGTTTGGAGGGATAGGTTTCTTTAGAGATAAATTTGGAAAGGGATCACCATGGACACATTAAACTCTATAGATAAAACATTTCAAGTAAGTTTTCCCTCAATAGAATAAAAAAATGACATATTTTTTATACGTTTTTTTCAAGAAATTAGAAGATATAAGAGTTACGTTCAATGTTGCAAACCCTTGTGTTCTTCCTTTGGAGTTACCTTCATTATTGTAAGCCCTATGGTTCTCCTTGCTTTCCTTTTTTTTTTCTATTTTATAAGATTTGATTTTTGGCAACGTAAACTTCTCGGTTATATACATTAGTATATGGACCTTTGTGTCGCTCTTAGACAAAGATCATGATGTGATTCAATTCAAATCCAACCCTATCAGAATGATTTCAAAAAAAAATTCACAGTCCACAATGTGCACTATATAGAGCAAACACACCACTACATTTATTCTTATAAGGAGCATTGTTTTTTCACGTTTAAAACATTTCAATAGGTTAATTGGTGCACATATTATATGATATACGCACTAGTGTGTTTATCTATTAAAGATGCACAATTTAGATTATGTTTTTATTAAAAAAATTATCAATAGATTTAGTTGTGTGCATTATACATAATATACACTAGTTAATATTGCATCAAAGGTGCACTAGTGTGTTATCTTATGTAAGGCACACCGGTTCTGAGTTTCGGTATTTTGCGCACTGATTGAACTGAATACATTTTTAATTGAAATTTTTTGCTTAGTGTCTAAAACATTATTTCATAATTTATGTGTTCCATTATGCAAGGGATTTATTGATAAAAGAAGGTCGATAAAAGATCATGGAATAAAAATCACATCGAAGAGAGTGAGGGAAACACGTCCAAAACAAAGATCATGGAAAGTGTTTTGTAATTTTAATATAAATGTAATATATTTGAATTATCTATATGTTTAAATGATGTGTATTGGTCTATGTGTGTCATGTAAATAAAAAACTTAAAGAAACTCTATAATATTGTTCGTAATCTAAGTGAAGGAGAGTTAAAAAGATACAAGAAATTATGTGGATCAAAAGATTATGAACATTAAATATTTGTTTGACTTCTTCCCAACAATGCTTTTCAACAATAATTGCTAACATGTTCCAAATTTTGGATTTTGAATTTGTTGAATGTTTTGTAGGGATAAATAGTGAGGAAATAAGATGAATATAAATGATGGGGAATTGGTGATTAGTTCAATTGGAGTGGCGTTGGAAGTTAATGAAAAGAAAAAAAAATTATAAAACTTTGAGGGATATAGTGGAGAAAATGTATAGATGCACTTTTTATTTACAGTACAAAAATCAATTCAACGACTCTAAGACTCAAGTTATAAGTAAACTATAGGACCTTTGTGTTGTAATATATGTCAAAGGATAAACCAATAATTTTGATGTAGGTTTGATGTCAAAGGGTCAATCGACAAGTTTGATGTAGAACTAATGTCAAATATATGAGATGGATGACTTGAATCCAATTTGAAGAAATAATAAAATTTTATGAATCCATTAGGAAAAGGATCTCTATATACAAAGCTAGTTTGAAGAAGTCTATAGAGAAGACATGCGGAAGTTCAGGAAGTGCACAAATCCCACCAAGACATGGGACATATGGACACAAATACCACCAAGTCAATGGACATAGGTGCACAAAAACCCAAAAGGTTGAATTATAAAAGGATGCACGTTGTCGCAAAATAAAATAAGGTGGTTAGCTTGACCAAGAAGTAAGCAAGTTGGGGTATCACTGAGTAAAAGGAATCCCAACTTCTGGACACATCTTTTGATCTAGAAAGAGTATAAATAAATAAGATATGGAAGTATTGAAGTAAGCTTGAAGCTCGAAGATGAAGAAGATATGATATTTTGACTAGGAACGATTCTAATTCTTGGGGTATCAAGACTTGTTGATCAAAGAAGAAAATTATACAATAGAGCTTGATTCCGCGAAAAATGATGAAGATGAACGGCAGGAACTGCACAAATTCTAAGAATACCCTGTATAAGAATGTGCGAGGAATATACAAAATGAATGATGTAGATCACACAATCATAGAAGTGACATAGTGTTGTAAATTGCAGAATCACAAATATCCAAAGATTGAAAATCGTAGAAGTACCAAAACAAACAATCGAACATATTGTAGATTTTTGTGGTGCATATAAAAGAAGGCTAAGACACAGATCATAGAAGATGCAGCAGTTGCAGATTAGAAAAGTCGCAAATCGCAAATAAGGTAATCATGGATTCCATATTTGATACACAAATATTAATTTCAGGGAGGCAAGAAGGGGCAAGGAGAGGGAATCGTAGCTTTCTTCTAGTAGGTGTTGGTAAAACAAATCAAGGAGACATGAAGGGGAGAGGAAAGGGAGTCATGACTTCCTTCCAATCGGTGTTGGAAAAACAAATAAGAGAATTATATATTCCTTCTAGTTGGTGTTGGTAAACAAATCAGGGATTTGGTGATGGTAAATATATTCGGGAGTTGGTGCTTCTATTTAGTTTCAATTGAAGAACACAAAAGTAAATCTCAGTATTCAACAGGTTGTTTCCTGAAAACTATGAGTTGGAGCTTGCACAAAAAGGACATATATCCATTCAGGTCGATGCATGAAATCAACAAGTCAGTGCTTGTACAGATAGAAGTCCTTACAGGTTAATGTCTGTAATCAACAAGTTGATACTTGTAAATCAGGTTAGGCTTGGGTGAGTTGGCACTCACAATTGGAAATTGGTGTCCCCCCCAACACACATATATACTAGTCCAAAATTTTACTTTGTTAATATGTATATACTAGTCCAAAATTTTACTTTGTTAATATTTTCGTCATGCTTATTTTCATATAAATATGAATCGATTTTTCATTGTTCTTTTCATCTTTCGACAAGGTTGCTAAAATTCCAAAGGAGGAACGATGTGATATCTGAAAGATGTTGCTAGGGATGTAAAAAAAGGTGTACCATGAGATGATCAAAGAAATGAACATAACCACATCATGAGGGTAGCCATATCAACAATATTGTGCATCAAATGCATGTAATCATTGATTTATTTTTATTGTGTGGAGAGTTTAATTATCGCATGAAATACTAATATTCAATTGTTTTGTTGTAGTAGAAAAAATTGGCATACATTCAATGCATAAGACAAGGTAACAAGACAAAAAGGGTTGATCACAAAGTTTGTGAGTCCTTGTGGTCTGGTTAAGATTCCATATTTGGTGTGATGTTTATATTTTATTTCATTTAAAATTGTATATAGATGTTTTCTAATAGGTACAAACATATAGACAAGACTCATCCAATCATTTCATTGACATTGGATTAAGGGTTTGTTAGCTAGATTTTTTTACTAAGGCCAACCACGGAGAAATAGCCCATACAAGGTGCTTAACATAACCCCCAGTATGTTTGAAATAGCTATCCCTAGCGGGAACAAAGGCCTCGCTT
>LPNX010760288.1:0-18723 GCA_001517045.1 Pseudotsuga menziesii | reverse complement strand
CTAAGCTAGGAAACTGACATTTAGAATATGGTGGACAAGGGAGGAGTACAATAATCCTAACACCCCCCCTTAATCAAAACTTGGAAAACTTGGGCCGTCACAACTTATATCAAAGGTAACCCATACAATATAATGCAAAAATGTAATTGCTCAATAAACCAAGGAAATGGGCAAAACCTCTTGGAATAATCCCCCCCCCTAAAAAATGAATAGTAGGTAACTGAATCAACCTTTCACACCAAGAGACATATTTCTCCCGAGTAAAAACCTTTGTGAAATATTTTTGTAATCTGCACCTCTATAGAGCAATAATGTAGTGTGATGGTCCTTGCGTGCACTAGTTCCCTGATACATTGCATGTGAACCTATCCACCTTCTTCCAATCTTATTCCAGATAGGAGAAGAAATGTTGTTGCTTTTGCAGCTAGACTTGCAAGTTTTGAACCAATGTGATAGTATGGAAGAGTTCAACTTGAGATGCCATGTCCTAGGGGATTGCTTGAGACTATACAATGGTTTCCTTAGCTTGCACACCAAGGAAGAATCATTAGTGTACCCCTTAGGTTGTTCCATGCAGATATATTCTTCCAATTTACCATATATAAAGGAAATATTGTCTCTTCTCTTTGAAGAAAGAGAGACATGATATAATGTCTCATCATTCTGTAGTGACTCGTCTTCCTTATCCATGGATTCTTGCCTTGGTGAATCATGGAAATCCACTTTGTAGAATTTTTTATCAGACCTCGCCATCATGTAGCACCTCTCTAGGATTTTTATAACACCTCTCTGGGAGAAGTGGATATGTATGACATAGCGCAAGGTTAACATATTGAAACTGATATCTGGTTCTCCTTTTGTCATATGGATCTCCAACCATGTTCCCGATAGCTTCAATGGTTTTCTAATCTTGCATAACAAGGAAGAATCGTCAGTGTACCCCTTAGGTTGTTCCATGTATATTTATTCTTCCAGTTTACCATGTAGAAAGGAAATTTTGTCTCTTAGCTTTGGAGGAAGAGACACATGATCCAATGTCTCATTGTTCTGCAATGACTCATCTTCCTTATCGATGGATTCCTGCCTTGGTGAATCATGGAAATCCACTTTGTATAATTGTTGATCATACCTCAGTATCATGTAGCACCTCTCTGGGAGAAGTGGATCTGTATGACATAGCGCAAGCTTCTCATATTGAAACTAAGATTTGGTTCTCATTTTGTTAGATGGATCTCCAACCATGTTCCCAATAGCTTCAATGATTTTTTGAGCCCATTTAGGGCTAGGATTGAGAGTAGGGACTAGATATGGATATGGAAATGCTTGAACTTCATCCTCAATACCAAGATATAATTCAACTTGGTCCTCATCTTCGAATTCTGAATCTGAAATATCAGTAGAAACATCATCATATGTGAGAACTCATATGCCTTGGAAGCATGGTTTGCGACACCTTTCGCTATCAGCTTCCTAGTAGATATATCTAAGATCTCAACTATGTTAGGTTCAAATACAAATCACTTTGGTGAACGTGTGTGGGTCATCTGATATACAAACAACAAATTTGTTTCTAGAGAGGGCACATATACGACATTTATTAACACCCCATGTTCTAATTTTATTGTACCCTTCCCTTTATCTTGGATCTGAGTATCATCTCCCATGTGAATAGTTGGACCAACAATTAGATTTAATGAAGAAAATGACTCTTTGGAGGAAACCATGTGGTTGGAGTTTCTATTACTAGAAATTCTCAATCAATGAGGTCAAGGGTTGTTTCCCTATTCTACATGGGGAAAATCTAGAACAAAAAGCTATAGTGATGCATTCTCTCCCTAGATTATTAGACTAATTGAATGCTAATATTTTTTAACTCAACAATGAAGGTGGTCCTTGACTCATGGAATCATTTGCAATCATCTATA
Source organism: Pseudotsuga menziesii (assembly GCA_001517045.1). Classification (NCBI taxonomy): domain Eukaryota; kingdom Viridiplantae; phylum Streptophyta; class Pinopsida; order Pinales; family Pinaceae; genus Pseudotsuga; species Pseudotsuga menziesii. Next base: position 16,798 of record LPNX010760288.1, on the reverse strand, counting down.
CCTGCAAAGAACATGAAGAACAAGACATAATAGTGAAAGCAAAAAGATAATTCAATGATCTATACTAATGATCAAGGAGAAAAATAATGAACAATTGATATTAATACAAATCATTCATGGGGAAGAGGAACATGTTTGTATTAATGATATAAGGGAAGAAATATACAACTAATTCCTTGATGTTGAAGCTTTTCTCTCATAATGTCTTTGACATACTTTCACACACACTCTACAAACTCTACAAATATCACTCACAACCACACCCTTTGCCTCCTATACCAAAAATGATTTTAACAACATAAAGGACCTCTCTTGGTCCTGTTACCTCCCCTATCCATGAAGGGAAGCTTGTATATATAGGCCAAATAGGGCCTAAAGGGGTTGAGATATTTTGGGAGGAAAGTGAGGGATGATTCCTAGAGGATAGGGGTACGAATGCCACCTATTCCAAGAAGTTGGGATAAGCCTTCACGAGTACTTTCATCTAGAAGGTTCTCGAAGTCTTCTCTTTTTTCCTTTTTGACAGTGTTGATGCTTCTTGTTCATGATTAGGATGTGTCGATGCTCTTTGTCTTCGGGAAATAGGTGTCACAGGTGCACCTTTTTAGCAGGAAAGAGGCGTCGAGCCAGTCAACCGCTTTATGTCAAGAAGAAAGGTGTGTCAAACCTCCTAGATTTGAGAAAAAATCTCCTCCAAAAGATGGTTTGGCCAAATCACTTCAAGGGATTGAGCATAGAGAATAAATTTGAGTGTAACAGAATGCCCCCCAAAGTATGAAACCAAAGGGATGCGATAGGTGAGATACTTAGCTAGATGTGATATGGAATCAGAGGAAAAAGAGTGACAAATGAAGACCTAACATAAGACCAGTTACAAACTATCTGACTCAGATCATGGCTACAAACCAATACAATGCAGATCCATGTATAATGACAAAGTCATGGCTAGTACCAACAATACATTGTAGATCCATGATCAACAATACTCAAATCGGGACATAGCTACAGAATATAGACTGTAGATCTACGCCATCCTGACCCAAACCTGAGCATAGCCACCAAACATACAATGTTGATCCATGTAATGAATAAAGAAATAATCCATAACAACCTGAGGATATGCACATTTTCCAGTGAATACCTAACCAATCAGGGTCTTCATTCCAATCGCAATAGTACGATTCTATCCATGTGAATAGGTGTCTTGATGTCTAACATGGTAGAAACCACTTGATTACTGATCATTGATATATACCGTTAATAAGTGCAAGGGAAGTTACCATTAATGTAAATTATTCCAAAGGTACCCTAGTACATTCCTCTAAATGTGAATAGATGAGTTGCAGTTGAACAATTGATGGAATATTCCAATCAAAGGACAATGATGAAAGCCTACCATTGAAAGCGAGGAAACCTACCATTGAGGCATACAGGCTTCAAGGTACTTAACTGGTTTCTAATACTAATTCCCAGATAAGGTGTTGATACCAACGGGAACAGACTCATCAAAGGAGGCCCATGATGTTTCCCTCATCATTGACATGAAACTTGGAACCAAAAATGATTATTGAAGTGGTCTTTGATAATCGAACAACCGCGGGACCATATCGAATATGACCGAATCGAAGTAAGGTAAAGTAACTCCAGAGGTAGACTGTGGTAAGGACTCCTTTTAAACATTGAACAACATGACAAGTGACTTGGCAACATTGACTCGATTGATGCAGAGACCAGACATAATGAAAAGGTATGACGATGCATTCTTTGAATTGACTCAAAGGATTTTAATGACTCATTAAAGTGGATTGACTTGATGACAAGCTGAATACCCAACTGTTTGTATGAAAATGTAGACAGGTGCCATGTTCAAAGGTGACTAGGAGCTGCCACTAAAACAAATGAAAGATGTTTCCCCATTCCCTTAATTTTCCTATCACGATGGATGAGTACCTCTTTGATTTTTAACAAGCTTGAAAAGGGCAGAAAACACTCAATAGATCTCATCAAGTGACGAGTCCATTCTCATATATTTTATGAACCTAAGAAAGGAGGAGTTCATTCCCAGAAAAAGGGTCCTTCAAAGCTTATTTTTTTGAGTCTGAAGAAGGTAAACCCAGTCGACATTTCATATTTAGAGAGTATGAAATGACTAAGAAGAATTCCAGAGTGAATTTTTTTGTAAATTTAGTCCCCAAGGTCTAAAAAAGTATAAACTGATACCTAGGAGAACTCTTCTAGTCGCAATGAACTAGAGTATACCTTTTTTGTAAACGAGTCTAAACGATTTGAAAAAGGGGTAAATTATCACCGAATAGATGACCTTTCAAATACTTTTACAAGAGTGAAAGAATCAAGTTCGCTTGGCAATATTTTCATGAAAAAAGAGCCTAAAAAGACCTTAAAGATGACTCTGGGGGGTTTCCTTTTTGCATCCATTTTAATGAGCCCAAAAAAGTGGTAAAAACCTACTCGATACATTTTCATTGAATTTTTAATGAGCGCGAAACAGGTATAAAAGATGCTCGAAACTTTTTTAAACTTGAACTATAGCGTGAAAAAGTCAAAACGAAACTCTCTCGCAACCAAAAACACCCAATAAGGCCTTAAAATCTTCAAAAACACCATTATGACACTTTCACGATTAAAACTAAAGGAAAACATAGCAAAAACCCACAATATTTAAACATTTCACTAATTATTTCTAATTAAAAATAAAAATAAAATAGTATAAAAATAGTGAAATAGTCAAAATTGCTTACCATTGTGTTTTTACCATAAGCATAGGGTGAAAACTGTATTTGAGAGAGAAATTTGTGACGAAGTTTCTGGCTGTTACGGACAGCCAATCGATGATCCATCCGAAGCAGGTAAGAGCTATCATCCTCACTTTCATTTTCATGGTTGAATTTCACTTTGTATCATGTTTTTTGCAGTTTTGGGAGAGTTTTTGCAAGGAAAAGGGCACGCCCTGGGTGATGCTCTTCTCCCTTTAGGGGAAAGAGCATCAGGGATGATCTGTCCCCTAGGATAGGTTACGTCATTGCTCTGTTCCCATAGGGAAAATGCATCGACGACCGTGATTCTAAAAAAAAAATTAACATGAAATCTAAGTTTTATTTCAATTAATGGAGTCTAATGGTTTCCTTATGGATGTCCCATAGATGTTTGACTCAAAAAATGGTGATTTGGAAAGAGCACGAGCACAAACTAGATGATTCCCAAGAAACAAATGACTCAATGATTGTGAGGGAACTAAGGGAGCGTGGACTCCTTAATTACTTCAGGGTTCCACGCATGAGATCCCATGTTCATCTATTAGGTCATCTGATATAGATGTGGGACCCGGATTTGCAACATTTCCAGGTGGGAACCCACATTTTGATGATTGATGTCAAGGAAATCTACTTTCTGACTAAACTATATAGGAGAGGAAGTCCAATATCACTCATAGGTCTGAGAGGAGGGAACATGTATGTCGACGACCTCATTGATTAGTATTGTATAGTCGGAACAAGGTCCCATGGGGGCAAGGTTCCCATAAAACATATTGTAGATCAGCCATTGAGGATTGTAGCCTTCACCATAAAGAAGGTAGTGGGCAATAGAGCTGCTCACCAAACTACCCGAGCACATATGTTGTATGCATTGGAGCGCATGGCTCCAACCATATTCAACTGGAGTGAGGGGCTACTAGTAATCCTCAAACATCAGCTTGCGAAGTGTCAAAGAGGTGAGTTGAAACAGTTTAGCTACGGCACGGTAGTATTATAATTATTCCTATAGAGGGTTCCTCTATTATGTCCCCATGTGCCTCTCAACAGGTTATAGCCCAAGGATCCACAAATGTTGAGGTGGGTCGAGGCCATGGTTCGTCATGGGGGTGGTGGAGGGCCTACTGTGACTTATGGCTTCATCTTCTTCCATTGGTTGTGAGGCCAAATAATGATGGTAGAGGACTACATGTACGCAGGCACTAATTTTAGGGATGAACGTGGTATTCTATTACCTAAGGGTGAGCAGTGGGATGACCGAGGCAAGAACAATATTATCCCATCATGTTTTTGTTTTATATTACATCTCATTTTTTTTTGCGTTTTTGTGATACTAAGACAAAACGTACTGTTTTGCAGACATTGGTCCATCCAAACTTGTAGGAGCTTCACCTATAGAGAGGCGAGGGATGGTTAGAGATATAGCCACCAAGAATGTAGAGGCAAAGGAGGAGCTTCAAGAGATTGAAGACAACCTACAAAGGTTGACTGATGGTGTTCCCAATATTTCTTCTATTGAAGACCTTCCTTGGTGTTATCGTGCAATACCGCAGGAGTATTGAGGCATTTTGGGAGGCTACTCCACAGAGTGGCTCGTGTTGTTATGTGTTATCATGATCATGCGGATTAGTCCAGAGTGACTCCTATTTTTGTATTATATATATGTACTATAAGTTTCGAAGCTTCATATTTTGACCTCTTGATGTACTAAAAACTCGATGCTTTCAAATTTTGGGTACATTGAAAGCTTATGGCTTCAGTTTTCCATCTCGACATCAGTTATATATAAAAAAAACTTTTTGCAGACATGTGTGTGCATGTGATGTGTTATGTGCATGAATGGATACCTATATGTGTTTACTTTTTATGATTTTTTTACATGTGATCACAATTAAAAATGAACATCAAACATGAGCTAAGCACCAATCCAAAAAATAGTTCGCTAATGAATCAACAACTACGTTCAAATGTATTGGGACGTGATGGTAGGAAACACACTCAAAAGACCTCTCTAACAGTTGAACCTCCAGAACATACGAAGAAGTAAGGGGTTACAGATGGTATAGACCCAATTTAATTTATGTACAACTAACTACGAATCTAAACAAACCAATTCAGGAAAAGCAATAGGATGTAGCAACAGATGGTGATGGTGTAGTCACCATGAAGACACATGAAAAAAATTAATGGAGCGGTTTTTATGTAAATAGGCATATGGCTGTAAGACCTAGTAAGGAATGCATACCCCTGGTAACTCACTGGTAAATTCAGGAGATAGACCTAGGTGATAGGGGGCGTATGTGAGATTCCTCGGTAAAAAATTTAAGGGGGGTTTGGTGTTTACTCCAAGTCAAGTTTAAAGGGGGGACTATTAGGGTTAACATTGACTCAAGAATGAGTCAAAGGTGGTTGAGGTCTAGCATATGGTTTGGGATCATGGTTTATTATATCCCTTGGTATTTTTCCATGGTATTGGTGGCCAATGGTATTTGGTGGCCCATAGTATTGTCCCATGGTATTGCATGTAAAGAAGCATTTATAAGGCTTGAGGAGGTTCCATGGTAAAGTGGCCTGGAGGTGAGTGGTGGCTAGCTCACTTGGCTTGGATTGGTCGGTTTAGGTCAAGGGATAATAGATCTATTATGGTGGTTTTTCCTGGTTTTGGGTTTTCCACGTAAACATTGTGTGTCTATATTTAATTGTTGCTTGTCTATTTTATTTCTCTTGCAAGTATTATATGTATGCTCATTTAATTCCTAATAAATGGTATCAAAGCCATGGTTTGGAAAATATTTTTGCTCATTGTGTTGTACCTGGTTTATTGAAATAATTGTGGGGTGCATGTTTGGTGGTATCCGACAACCTAGCAGTATTTTTGGGTTCTTGGTTAGAATGCAATTTCCTCGGGTGCTAGAAGCACAAGGTATCCCTCTTATGTGCAGAGAAGGGATGTTGCATCAAGTGTGGAATTAACCACTAGGCAGATACAAGGGTGGAAGGTGTACTTGTATCGTAACTTGCTATAGATCCGAGAGGTTGAGTCTTCGATTGCAGGAGGAATATGATATGGTTTAATCTCAATTATGGGACCAATATTAATGAACCATGTATGTGAAGAGAATTCCTAGAGAACTGGAGGTTACAACGGCTGAGGACCCATGTAACCTGGTAGATGGATTGTTTTTATATGGACATCAATGATAAGTTTGGATGCAGGTACAAAAGGAGCATGGAAGAAAATGAGCGAGCATGGAAAATCGAGAGGATGTAGCAACAGATGGTGATGGTGTAATCACCATGAATACACATGAAAAAAAAATAATGGAGCAATTTGTATGTAAAAGGGCATATGGTTGTAAGACATGGTAAGGCACACATACCCATGGTAACTCACTGATAAAGTCAAGAGATAGACCTAGGTGATAGGGGGTGTATGTGAGATTATTTAGTAAGAACTTTGAGGGGGCTTGGTGATTACTTCAAGTCAAGTTTAAATGGGGGATTGTTGGGGTTAACCTTGACTCGAGAATGAGTCAAAGGTGGTTGAGGTATATCACATGGTTTGGGCACATGGTTTATTGTATCCCATGGTATTTGGTGGCATGTAGCATTGTTTTATGATATTGCATGTAAATAAGCCTTTATATGGTTTGAGGAGGCTCCATTATAAAGTGGCTTGGAGATGAGTGGTGGCTAGCTCACTTGGCCTGTCTTGCTCTGTTTATCTCAAGAGAGATAATAGATATATTATGGTGGTTTTTCCTGATTTTGGGTTTTCCACGTAAACATTGTGTGGTTGTCTTAAATATGTTGCTATGTGGATTTGTGTGAGTCTCATTATTAATTATATGTATGCTCATTGAAATCCTAATACTTTTTACATGTGATCACAATTAAAAATGAACATAAAAAATGAGCTAAGCACTAATCTAAAACATATTCCACTAATGAATCAGCCACTGCGTTCAAATGTCTTGGGATGTGATGGCAGGAAACACACTCAAAATACCTCTCTAAGAATCAAACTCTCTAAAACATACGAAGAAGTAAGGGGTTACAGATGGTATAGACTCGGTTTAATTGACATACAAGTAACTCTGAATCTAAATAAACCATAATCTAGATCGCATCACTTGTTAAAGCTTTAGTTAAAAACCCAGTCACTTCATGGGACTCTGCAAGATTGTTTGTAGTAGGACCCGAACAAGTTCCTCCTGAGCTTACCAAATCACTAGTAGGGGAATACAGTACCCAAGCTATTGATGTGAGATTCAAGGTTTAATGGTTAGCACCATCCACAAAGCCAGAGTAAGCATTCATTTGTTCATTTAGACACAACACCATATAAGGAGGCTTACCTAATACAAATCCTACATTCATAACAAAATCACAATCCAATCTACACACAACACACTCTATAAATAATATGTACAAGGTACCTATGCTAGATGTCCTATGAATAATACCTCTTGATGTAAATTCCATTTAGGGGCTCACCCAAAGATATTCCATCATAGTATACCATCTCGTAAACTCCTTTCTCTAAGATGTGACTGGAAATGTAAGGTCCATGCCACATGGATTCCAATTTTCCACCTCCAAATTTATCAGGTTTCTGGTCATATGTTAGGACCAGGTCACCTTCATTGAACATGCGAGGTTGAATGGATTGGTCATACCGAGTTTTAATTTGTCACTTATGTACCTCATTTTCTAAGGTGACATATTGACGAGTCTCATCAAGCTTGTTCAAGTACAAAATCCATTCTTCCTCTAAAGTGGTATTGGGTAACAGTTCTATGACAAGTTTCAGAGAAGGAATCTCACATTCAATTAGGAGAGTAGCCTCTAGCCCATACACTAATTGAAATGGTTTGGATTCGGTAGCTTTCTTAACTGTACTCCTATAAGCCCATAATGCAGAAAACAATTGTAAATGCCAATTGGACTTAACTTGTCTTATCATCCGTTGAAGCATAGTTTTCAACACTTTGTTGATGGCTTCAACTTGGCCATCAGCCTCAGGGTATTAGGGTATCAAGTTATCATGGATAAAACCTAGTTTGGAACTTAGTTTCGACATCATCTGGTTTTGAAAATGTGAACCATGATCTGCTACAATGGCTTGCGGAACTATGAACCTAATGATTATGTGATTGAAAAGAAATAGGGCGACAATTTTTCCATCTTCTGCATGTGCAGGCATAGCCTCAACCCATTTTGTAAAGTATTCCATGACTACGATGATGTAACCATGCCCCTCAGTTACGATAGGCTTACAATGCATGACATCTATACCCCATTTATGAAAGGGACAACAACAATGATGGGATGTAAAGGAGCTGGGTGGGTGTGCTTTTTCGATTAAAAAAGTTGGCAGGGTGGGAATTTTTTCATGGCATCCATAAAATCTTTCAAGATTGAGGGCCAAAAGTACCCAGCGTGTAACATTTTATGGGAAGTAGCCATCCCAGAAAGATGATCGCCACAGGCTCCAGAGTGACAATTATTCAAAACTATTTCAGCCTCTTCATGAGTCAAGCAATGCTGCAAAATTGCATCAACGTTGTGACGATACAATGTATTGTTGACGATAATATAGTACTTGACGTGATGACGAATACGATGAAGTTTGTCTCAGGTTGCATTAGGATGAAAGCTTTGAGTCTGGAGATATAAAATCAAATCTCCATACCAGGAGTCAGACATACTAATGAGGAACATGGATTCATTAGGTAATGAATCCAAGGGCTGCATATCCTCAGTAATATAGGGAAGGTCACAAATAATTTTGCGAAGACAAGGGGCTTCTTTAAATTGGATTTTGAAAATTCTAACTCAAATTCCTAGAGAATGACAATCCAATGAGAGTATTTTCCCCAAGTTCCTAACGAGTCAAGATGTAATACATGGGGTTATAAGTTGCGTACACAATACTTGTGTGGAGAAAGATTTAGTGACAAAATTTCTGGACGACGACAACTGTGACCAAAGCCAACTTCTCAACATGTGAATAATGTGTTTCAGAGTCAAGGAGACATTACTTAGGTAATAAATCACACATTCCTGGTTGTGTTCATCTTCTTCAACTAGTACCATGCCTATGGTAGTTAACGATACAACCACATAGAAGGAGTAATCCTTGGTGTAATCAAGTTATTGCAACACATGTGCTTGTGTGATAGCCTGTTTGAGAGTTTCAAATGCATGTTGGGAAGGGTAGTCACAAACAAAGGGTGTGTCCATTTTTAACAAATGCATGAAATCACATGACTTCTCGACATAGTTACAGAAAAAACGACGTAGAAAGTTTTCCTTCCCTTTCAAACTTTGAACTTCAGTAACATTGGTAGTTGGTGGTAGGGATAAGATGTCTTCAATATTTAATGGCTCTATATGGATGCCATCCTAGGAAACAATGAATCCAAGCAATTTGTCACTCTCAACAAAAAGAACACATTTGTGTGGATTCAACTGAATGTTGTAATGGGGAAATCTAAGAAAGATGACTCTTAGATGGTCAACATGATGCTCTTGATGCTACAAATGAGCAGGTAAGCCATAGAGGTAGGGTTCCACTATATGTTTAATGTCATGGAAAGCATAAGACATGGCACATTGAAAGGTAGCACCCATAATTTTCAAGGAAAAAGGAAACTGTCTGTAGGCAAAGGTCCCCCATGGGAAAATGAAAGCCATCTTGTGCTGATCAGAAGGGAGTATCTCTATCTTATTATAGCCAAAAAATCCATCCATAAATTAAAAGATGACACTCCTAGCGCAGTCATCAATGATTTGATCGATATAAGCAGTAGGGAAATTGTCATTGGGACAAGTTGTATTAAGGTCTCGAAAATCAATATAAATCCTAATCGTTCCCTATTCTTTGGTAACAGGAATAATATTAGAAACCCATTCCATCAATGACATAGGGTAAATGAACCTAGCCTTAAGAATTTTTTCAACTTCTTCCTTAATGGTCATTTTTTTTTTCCGTGGATGTAATTGATGTAACTTTTGGTGGACCAGCTTCGAGTCGAGGTATGTCCTGATCTCATGAATGATGATTGAAGGATCTATCCCTGACATTTATTTATATGTCCAAGAAAAAACATTTCTAAATTCCCTAAAAAGGGTCATATAAGACTCAATATTCGAAGAAGAAGAATTTTGGCCAAAGTAAATGTTCTCTACAGCCCTAGGTTTCATTGATATGTCGACCATAACGGTGTTAGTAATATTACTCAGATTACCCTCGGACTCAACATTCACTACAACAAAAACTGAATTTAACGTCGAATTTAGTGCCAGATTTTAGTGTAATTTTTTCCCATTTTTTTTGAACAATACGGCGCTAAACCTGGCGTTATTGTACAATTTCGTAAAACGCCATCTATTGTATTTTTTTTCCGTCCTTTTTAACATCCATTTTTGCGTCCATTTTTGTGCCCAATTTTTTGCATCTTTTGTTATGCCCTTATTTGCGCCCAATTTTTCATCTTGTATTGCATCTTTTTTTGTGTCATTTGTTACATCCTTGTTTGCACCCAGTTTGACGCTTAGTTTTGCATCCAATTTTACTTATAATGTTGCATCCCTTTTTTCATCTAATTTTGCATCTTGTTTTACGTCGTATTTTGCGTCTAGGTTTGCACCTAGTGTTGCATCTTGGTTGATGTCTTTTTTGCATCTATGTTTGAGCCCAATGTTGCACCCAGTGTTGTGCCTAGTGTTGTGCCTAGTTTTGCACCCATGTTTGTATCTAATATTGCATCTAGTTTTGTGTCCAATGTTTCATCCCATCTTGCATTCAGTATTACGTCTAGTTTTACATACAATTTTTCGTCCCATCTTGCATCCAATATTGTGTCTCGTTTTAATTTTTTGTTTGCGTCAAGTTTTGCTTCCAGTTTTTCACCTGCTGTTACGCCTGTTTTTATGTCCATTGATACACCATATTTTTTGCACAAATTAATTTCCAATTTTACATCTAGTTAGGAGTCCACTTTTGCATCTATTGTTGCATCTAGTTTTGGGCCTAGTATTGCATCTAGTTTTGAGTCATTAATTGTGTCTAGTGTTGAGTCTCCTTTTGCATCCAATTTTGCTTTTACTGTGACATCCATTTTTGTGTCCACATTTGTGTCTAACATAACGTCCACTTTTGCATCCACTTGTGTGTTTGGTGTGACGTCCACTTTTACATCTTGTTTTGCATTTAGTGTTGCATATAATATTGCATCCATATTGCACTACTACATTTTTTACCTTTAGAAATACACTGCAATATCATTAGGGCATGGAGGAATCGAACCACCAACCTCCTGCTTGTAAGTCAGGCGCTCTTCCATTGAGCTAGCACCCTTTAAGAATTGGGAAGAGGAGCAATATTAACACAGATTTCATCATTTGAATTCTAATAAAAGAAAATAATATCCAAAGACAATCATGCTTAAAATCCAATTTATTTTTCCAAACACATTAATAAGCACAAAAATCTACCGTGATCAGGCAACAAAATATCCTAAGCAATTACACAATCTATTAAAGTGGTTTGTAAAAGGGTCTTAGAGAACAAGATAATGTATTGATGCATACCTAATAACATAAACTTGAGAAGGAAAGAGACTAAGGGATGTGTTTAAGAGAAAGTTGTAGAATCCAATTGAGGATTGTGTGTTGTGACATAAATGTTGCTATTCGTTGATTATGTGATTTTGTTTAGCAATGGAATGGTAAGAGAAGCACTCATGAATGGTTATTAAAATAAGATGCCTACCTCAAGATTCTTTAAGCCTCACCTGAATTCTAGTTGTTGTTTCAATTTTCATCATGATAGGAATAGGTTGTTCAGTTTTGGTGAGACGTCTGGATTTACATGGACAACAGTAAAACCCTGATTGTGATGAAGGCAATAATTTCATCTGCATAGGTGAACTTTCGATAATATTAAAAAAAAATCTCGGTGAATGAAATAAATTGAACACAGTTTGAAAACTATAGTGTCATCATGTTAGTGCACTTGATTAAGGATCCTATTTTGACAGCCTCTTGAATACTTTATTCAAAAGTTTAGATACTCTCTTTGACAACTAAATATGTAGATGTTCTCTTTTACAACAAAAATAAGGTTATTAAACAGAATCTGGATTGAAAAATATTTAAGTGCACATAACAAGATACATGGACTCAAAATTGTTTTTAGTTAATGTTGTTTCCATATGGTACATTTCATCTTCATAAAGCTATTGTCTAAATTGTTGTCTTTGGTTATTTCAGTGTGCATTTCAGCATTTTAATGCAGCATTCTGAATCTTAACCTCCTTTCTTAAACAAGCTAGTACATTTCCTAACTGTTTACAACGCTGAGAGTAAGATTGTTATTGATATGTTGTGCAGGACCTCTGACCCTATAGAATCTAGACATGTATGCATGACCAATTAAAACGTTTAGAATGACCAACCAGTTCGAATTGGTGTTTTAACATCACTTAAAGTGGGAAGGCTAGGTTTACCACTTGTAAGGAGACTACTATTATCCCCAAGAAAGAGAGAGAGAATTAGTTAATTATTTTGTCCCACAGTAGACCACAAATATCAAAACATGGTCAGTGTAGAAACCACTTGTCACCAATTAGATGCCTTCCAATATTCCAATAAAGTCCCTAATCTCCTCAATAGACCCTTAGCCAAGGTCTGTTCCATTTTAGATATCAAATGTGCAGCCTATGACGATTGGAAATCCCAATATTATATAGACCTTTACTTTGGTCTGGTCATGGAATCCATCCAAAAACCCACTGTGGTCAATCAAATCCCTTTCCTAGACTACAAAGATCAAGATGGCTTTCTTTACAAGTTGAATCAATTGTGTGTTCTAGCTAGATCAACTTGCCTTCTGCTTATCAAGGAGACCCATTCTTCATCCCATGGAGGAAATTTTGGTGTGCGAAAAATTATGTTGCACCTGCAAAGGTACTTCTTTTGGCCTTCCATGTGGAAACAAGTGAAATATTACATCTAGAGTTGTTCAAATTGTAACCAAAACAAACCTGCCAACATGAAGCTTGGGTTGTACCAGTCTTTGACAGTTCCCTATAGGGCTTGGATTTCTTCTAGCCTGTTTGGGGCTATTTTGGATTACCATTGACCAACATTTTTGATCATTACTCCATATCTCTTAGTGATTTGGAAAATCCTCATGGAAGCCTTTAGGTTGTCTGCATCGATTCTCTACTACATTCAATCCACAAATCGATGGCCAAACTAAGATAGTGTAACATAATATTGGTTCATTCTCTCTGCCTCTACCATCAATAGAACAAATAATGGGATCAATACCTGCATATTTTGCAACATAGCTACAACAAAGTTTCCCTTCTACAAGACACTTCCCTTTTGATCTTTGTTTTGGCTTTCAACCTCTTAGCTCGAGTTGCTCTCCCAACTCCATCCACATCCCACCAGCAGAAGTATTAAGACAAAGCTTCTTTTGTACAGAACTTGGTCAAGATCCAAAGTAATGTTCATGACATCCTTCAACAGACATATGCTGAATACAAAGCACTATACGACTAACATCAACTTGCTGCACATTTTCAAGTTGGTGATTGAGTTTGGTTGCCTTTGGACAAGCATTGCTTCAAAAATCAACAAATGGGTGCCAATGCTTTCAAGTTGGACCTTCTATCACAATTAGGAACCCATGATGTGGTGAATGTCAACCAGTGGAAGTTATATGAACCACCTCATTTAAAGGATGTGTCCAGTCACACATCTGGAGGTCACAATTCTAGATTTTCAGCTTCCCATCTTTCCTGAAGATACTCTTTTTGATGTCCACACTGGATCCACTAAGCAATGTCACATCACTACCTACTTGGTGTGCTGCAAAGGCATGTTGCCCACTCAAGGTTAATGGCTGTTGGAATCAACATATAGGTAACAACTTCCCTATCTTTAGCGGAAATTAGGGATGATTTCCTCTAAGCAGGGATGAATTGATGAGACTTAGTCTAGTAATATGAGTGAACCTATATTATATATGTACATTAGTCTAGTAAAGTACTACACAAATACATGCATTAGATCCTATGAGATGTATTACGGTGCAAATTTATTTGCTTACCCTATTTAGATCTGGAATGTCATCACCACCTCAATGCTTACTATGAATGAGAAATGATGCATATTTGCAAGTGCTCGCTAGATAAATCAAAGACTCGTACAAAGAATTGTCATGATTTTACTCCCTTTTCCCAATCATTTTTCAAGGAAATTAGCATAGTTGAAAGAGACCAAAATTTTTGTTTTTTGCACTAATATTTACTTAGATTTATATAAATATACTTTAATCTACATACTTTCAAGACTCAAGTAATATTTAGACGCATATATCTAACTTACAGAATAAAAAACTATTGTGAACATCATATACTATTGACAGCAAGATAGATTTGAAATAGATCATAAGCCCAAATTCACAACTTCAATATAAGTATTAAGAGGTCAAATCTTTTAACTAGTGAAAAGATATTGAAGCCTTTGGTAAAAAGCCAAAGTGTTGTTAGTTAACACCAACGAGCATTCTTTATAAATACAAACATTGTTTAACAACCAATAAATATACATGATATCAACTTTATAAACTATAGAATATTTGTCATGCATCATGTTAAATGTGATCTAAATATCCATTTACCATCAACCTAAAAGACAAGAATAGAAAAACCGGATGTTACCCGCAATAAGGAAGAAATCTGTGTAAACCTTATAGAAAGCATAAACAGTAGGGCAGGGGACCAAACTCAGCCTTTGCTGAAAGGACCTCCTGCAGTTCATAAGCTGCCAAAGAGTTGAATTTTTGCTGTATGTTCTTCATAGCATGTTGGGCTGCTTCTTGAATGACAGCATGACCCGGTGAGCCCAACCCCAACCCTAAAGAATATAAACTAAAAAGTTGAACTCATTTTCAAAGGTAAAAATAAAAAATAAGAATATAAAGAATGGAAATTAGTTGTATTTCACAATTAGTTAAAACCAATAAATAAATAAAAAATAAATCAAATTGAGTGTCTAATGTTTTTTTTGGGTTAAGGCTATTCTTTTTAGTACACTTTCTTCATCCCTTAAACGTTTCTTATGATCATTATTTTATAAAAATGCCTGTGTAACTTCTTTTCTTAATTTGAAAAATAAAAAACAATATGATCACTATTTTATAAGAATGTCTTTATAACTTCTTTTCTTAATTTGAAAAAGCTAAATCCCCTTGGCCGGTCATTTTCAGTTTTATCCTTTCATCAGATTGGAAAGACTAATCCACCCGGGCATAAATTAATTGTTATAGCTATAGACCATTTTCAAATGGGTTGATTGCACCCCTCTTAGGAAAGTCACTAGTTCTATAATTTATAATTTTTTCCTTTACACACCATTTCTTTATTTAGTGTGATTGGATAATATCCACGATGACCTCATGCAATCATTTTAAAAATGGTTCACAGTTCTATTTATCCAAATTAAGGGAACTTTTGGAGCGATTGAGCATAAAAAAAAGGATTACATAAGTTCATTCATGAGGGCAGTCAAGCCATTCATAAGGGCCAGATAGCCAATAACATCATTTGCCTGCTCGACCAGTAATTGAGAAGAAACATTCAAGATCAATATATGCTGTCATCGGCTGCTTTGCAAAAAGAATTAATAACTGCTATGAACGTACAGGCTAAACTGGTTCCTGCTCTGAACATATTAAAAATAATCCTTAACTTTAAAATATCTTACTTTAATATAAATTTTATTATATATTGTAATGTAAATTTATATTTTATAATTTTTTTATATGATTTTGAAATTATTAATAAAAAAATGATGTTTAGATTATTAATATATAGTGTTTAATATAAAATGGTATGTATCAATTTTTATGAGAATTTTTCAACTTAGGTTTTATAATTTCTTGGTACATTAATAATCAATATGATTACAATATAAAAACAAAACAACTTTATTGATACACCAAGAATCAATATAATTACAATATTATAAAATAAAAAAACAAATTGGAAAAATAAAATAAAACACAAATTCACACTGAATGTGAAATTCTCATTTGAATGAAATACCATATACTGTAAAGAGTGCTCTCTTCATTCAAAAACTTTGATCACTGATACATGCTTGACAGATTCATGTGTGAGTATTTCATCACTAGCTTGGACAACTAAAGAAATTAGAGAGACAAATAGCAACATTTCATGATCAATATACCAAATATATTTTGATACTATCAAAATATCAAACTAGAGGCCACAACATCCATTGAACTGAAAGCATTTCAATTTAACAATTGTTCAATCAAACCCTAACTATGCGCCAACGTTTACAGAAACCAGAACCCTATCGGCATCAGCCATAAGCCTAAACTCTAAAAAGCAAGGTGCACTCTATACACTCTAAAATTGTACAGACCAAATTGAAGGAAATCCTAGCAATCTTATAGATTCTTGGGAAATATAAATACTACCAGCATTTCCAATTGCCTCATGCATTGAAATCTGAAGGGAAAACCTAAGTTTTTACTACAAAAATATAATCAATTTATGTTTCGAGAAGGCCTTATTCACCATTCCTCTTATATCCCAAGCAAAGAAAAAACAACCTAGAACAACCCAAAACAGGATACAGATAATGAGCTCAAATAATCCAAAGGTGACCTATTTACAGTTTATTATAAAGAATAGTCATATAGGGTGACCTATAATTGCATTCAAATTTGTAGGAATATATTTTACGAAGCATGATACAACTTAAGCATATGACACAAACAATGATGTTCAAAATGGCATTCTACTTCACCTCTCACAAATTCATAAGCATTACGAGGATCATATTTTCTCTCAACAATATGATACAAGCCACTTCTTAGGAAACTTAAAAGACTTAGCAAATCCTAATGCAATAAAACTTATTCAAACGATTTCAATTCATTTTTTCTGTGAAAGGCAACAGGCAGAAATTATGCA
>LPNX010760271.1:532483-544126 GCA_001517045.1 Pseudotsuga menziesii | reverse complement strand
TGGTTCCCTAATGGACAACAACTATGTCTCACGTGTAAACAACCGAGGGGTGTTATTGGAAGCCTATCCCCCCGATCCTACCTAACTACAAGATTCTTTTCGGTTCCTCAAATGAGGTTATAGTGTTGGTTGAGTTAAGTAGATTTTAGGTCTCACTTTGAATTAGGGGATAGATTGTGTGCATGTGAGGTTATGAATCCAAAATAGTTACTCAATAACCATAATACTGTATGAAAAACTTTGAAAACTTTTACCATGCGAAATTTTTCTTTTTTTTGAAATAAATAATAAAAATTTTATAAACAATTCTGTAAACAAGGGACAGAAATGGCTGTAGGGCTGCAAGTGGTACAGGTGGCTATGCAAGTGCAGGAAAAATGGAGGCAAAGTGGCTGGGTTTCGGCGCGGAAACAAGGGCAAAAAACAGTTCGCGGACTGCGGGTATGGGGCGGACTCGCGCGGTCGGACCGCGGGTTTGAAGGCAACAGTCGCGCACAGATCGCGGGTTTAAAGGAAACAGGCGCGGTCTAGGTCGCGGGGTTCTCGCTGATAGCGGCGGTCAGAGCGCGACTGTGTAATGAACAGGCGCGGTCGGATCGCGACTGTGGGCTGAAAAAACGCGGTCGGGGCGCAACTGGGAAAGTTCAAAAACGCGTCCAGGACGCAGGAAAATGGCTGACAGCGGCGGGCTGGTCACAGGTTAGGGCCTGAAATGCGCGGTCGGGCCACGGATGCGGAAGAAAAAAGTGCGGTTTCCAGCGGCTGAAAACGACAGTCGAAAGTACAGTACAGAAAAATAAAATTAAAAAAGCCAGCGGAGTCGCCAAAACTGTAGCTAGGGTTTTCACCCTAGCTTGTGCTGATGAGCACCTACTAAGGAAACTGGATTCCTTAGTAGCAGTTCAATGATATATGAATTAAAAACTGAAGCAAAAACTAATCTAACTAAGTTCTTGAAGCTAAAGCAGTAAAAAGAAAATAACATGAAACAATACGGTGAAAAGTAAATAATATAAAGCAGAAACGGTAAAGAAATGAATAAGGGTTTTTATTGATGTTACCTCCAATGAGGAGGTTGATGGAGTCCGTTGCGCTGGTCCGATGTCGGTGGCTTCAAGCTCCAAGCTGCTTCTTCTCCTTCTCCGGTGGTGGAAATGGGCCAAAAAGAGTTCTCAATGGTGAAAGTAGCTTGATGGTAAGCTAGGGTTTCGAGAATAATTTCGGCAGAGGCAGGATGCTTATGATAATGGATATGGAATAATGGGTCTCCATCACTTATTTATAGAACCATGTTTAGGTCAGCTTTTTAGGGTTTTAGCTGTTTTAGGGTTTCAGCTATTAGGGTTTCTTCTTTTTTCCTCATTATTTTATATTTTTTATTCCTTTTTGGATATTTTTGGAGGAAAAAAAGGATTTTATAGCCTTTTGGAGGCATTTTAAGCTTTTTGGTGACCTTTTCGATGGTTTTTATGGGTTTTTGATGGAGATATGGTAGGAAAGTGGACAAATGAGCCATGTAATGGGGTAGATGAGGTAGTTAACCATTTTTTGGTGTTAACACTTCCGAGCCTGGAAGTATAAGATCTCCCTGGTCCTGGAAGAAAATGAGTTGGACTCCTATATCAATGAGGAGGTTCCAGTTCTAGAGGGAGATGAGGCTAAGGCCTTACATAAGAAGAATTTGGTTATGGAAAAGAGAATCATTGTTGATTCTATCTAGGATCACCTCATACCACACGTGTCCTCCCTTAAGACACCTAAAGCTATGTTTTATGCCCTAACCAAATTATTTGAAGGGAAGAACATAAATAGGAAGATGACTATGAGAAACTAATTGAAGAATGTAAAGATCCAGAATGTTGAGACTATTCAATATTACTTTACAAGAGTATCTGAGATCAAGGAACAGCTAGAAGCAGTAGATGAAGAAGTGGAAATGCAGAGATTATGATGACCACCTTGAATGGTCTCCTTAGATCATGGGACTCTTTCATTCAAGGGATCTGTGGCAGAAATAAGTTAGTCAAGTTTGGCAGACTATGGGAAGAATTCTCTCAATAAGAAGCTTGGATAGTAGCTCGAGAAGAGAACATGAGAAATGAAGATCAAGCTCTCAAAGTTCACTCCAAGAAAACCATAAGGAACCATCATCACTCCAAAGGTAAGATCTCACATCCTCAAATAGATATGTCTACCATTAGATGTTACACATGTGATGATAAAGGTCACATATCCATATTCTTCCCTAATAAAGGGAACTTAAAGAAGAAGAAGGAAAACAAGCGAAGACATCATGCTCATGCTACAGAGGATGATGAACCTTCCACAAAGAGAGTCAGACAAGAAAGTGATTCTTCAAGTGATGAAGAATATGTGTTGATCTCCGCTCTTACGAGAACTATTTCACATGGAAGAAATGATTGGATCATAGACAGTGGTGTTTCCAAGCACATGACGGGATTCAAAGAATCATTTGTGAAGCTATCTGAACATGAGTCACCTCACAAGTTGAAACTTGGGGATGACTACCAGTATCCAATAAAAGGTAGTGGTGAATCCTCCTATATACTAGACTCTGGAAAGTCTATGAAGATGAAGAATGTATTATTTGTTCCATGACTAAAGAAGAAATCCTCTCCATATCTGCATTGGATGCAAAAGGAATGAGGGTTGCTTTCATAGATGGCCAAGTTCTTATGTGGCCAAAGGGAAATACTTTTGATGATGCAATAGTAATTGGGGAACAAGAAGGAGGTCTATACAAGTTGAAGGGCCAACCAAAACAAGCTCTGGTTCATGATTCAATAGAACCAAATGAACTTTGGCATAGAAGGCTTGCACATGTGCATTACAGAGCACTAGCACTTGTAAGCAAAGTTGTTGAAGGTCTTCCATAAATTCAAGCAAAACATGATGGGGTCTGCAAAGGATGTGCAAAAGGAAAGAATACAAAGAAGACAGTTTCAAGTAGTGAGAGAAAGGAAAAAGGAATATTGGAAATCATCCACTCCGATGTATGCAGACCAATGTCATCAAGTTCTCTAAGCAAGTATGCATACTATGTTTCTTTTATTGATGACTTTTCTAGGAAGACATGGATTTACTTCATGAATAACAAAGACAAAGTATTCATCAAGTTCAAGGAATTGAAAGCCTTGATCGAGAACCACACTAAAAATAAGATCAAGACTTTTTTATCAGATAATGGTAGAGAATTCACTTCGAATGAGTCCAAAGAAATATGTAAAGACTCAGGGATTAAGAGGGAGTTGTCCACTCCTTATAATCCACAATATAATGGCATTGCAGAAAGGAAGAATAGAACTATCATGGAAGCTGCAAGATCTATACTTCATGATCAAAATATTCCTATGCATCTTTGTGAAGAAGTAGCCAGAACAACGGTGTATGTACAGAACCGTATTCCACACATAGTACTTGAGAACAAGACTCCTGAAGAAGCATTCTCTGGCAAGAAACTAGAAGTCATCCATCTCAGAATATTCAGATGTCCAGTGTACATACAAATTCCAAAAGAGAAGAGGACAAAATTAGATCCTTCAGGAAAGAAGGGTATATTTGTGGGATACTCTGAAAGCTCAAAGGATTATAGAATATACTTCCTAGGGTTCAAGAATATTGACATCAGCAGGGATGTAACATTTGACGAAGATTCAGCCTACATCAAATCTAGAAAGAAACTTGCTGAAGAACCTGAAGAAGCAGAAGATCCCAGAATTCATGATACAATCATGAACAAAGAAACTCAAGAAGAAGATCGAGAATTTGAAGAACCACAAAGACCTATAGATCCACCACAGGAGAAGAATCCTCACAAGAGTAAACTTGCTTGGGTACGAGAGATTATCCAAGGTGCGGAAAGATATGGGGTTCCAGAAGAGAATATCAAGGAAAGAAAGAGGACCAGATCCTGTTCCAGTTATGTAGCATTACTATGTGATTTCATTGATAAAGAACCTTCCAATTATGGAGAAGGAGAAAAATGGAAAGAATGGAAGGATGCTATGATCGAAGAGTATCAATCGATCATGAATAATGATGTTTGGGATGTTGTCCCAAGACCAAGAAGGGAATTCAGTTGTAAGCATGATGTAGATGGTAGCATAAATAAATATAAATCAAGATTTGTTGTTCGTGGTTTCTCCTAGAAAGAAGGAATAGACTATGAAGAAACATTTGCACTTGTAGCTAGATACACTTCCATCAGATCAGTACTTGCTTTGGTTGCAGTGATGAAAAAATGGAAGATACACCAAATGGATGTCAAGACTACTTTCTTGAATGGTGTGGTGGAAGAGGAAGTTTATGTGGAGCAGCCACTCGGTTTTGAGATACATAACAAGGAGTCTCATGTGTGTAGATTGAAGAAAGCCCTGTACGGCTTGAAATAGGCACCTAGGACATGGTACAGTAGAATTGATAGCTTTCTATCCAATTTGGGATTTACCAAGAGTAAAGCAGATTCCAACCTTTACTACAAGGTTGAAGATGGAAACCCAGTGATGCTCCTACTCTATGTAGATGATCTATTTGTGACAGGTATGGATGGGTTGATTGCTGATACGAAGAGGAATCTTGCTGTCGAGTTCGAAATGAAGGACTTGGGTATGATGCATTATTTTCTAGGCATGGAGGTGTGGCAGAATATAGATGGAATCTTCCTTGAACAAGGGAAGTATGAGGTAGAGATCCTGAAGAGATTTGGGATGATGGACTGCGAGGCATTAACCACACCTATGGCCTCGAATCTAAAGCTATTGAGTGATGCTTCATCAGATTCGATTGATTCCACAATGTATCGTCGAGTGATTGGGTCCTTAATGTAGCTAACAAACATGAGACCAAATATTTGCTTTGCTGTGAACACTTTGAGCCAATACTTGACAGATCCGAGACATGTTCACTTGCTGCTGCAAAGCACATTCTAAGGTACCTAAAGGGTACGGTTGATTATGGGCTCAAGTATAAGACTGATCTAAGGATTAACCTGGAGTGTTATGTTGATTCAAATTGGGAAGGCAGTGCCATCAATAGGAAGAGTACTTCAGGGTGTTGCTTTAGTATGGGATGAGGTGTGATCTCTTGGTTTAGCAGGAAGCAATCCTATGTGGAACTGAGTACAGCTGAAGCAGAATATGTAACAGCCTGTTCAGCTAGTTGTGAGGTAGTATGGCTGAGGAAGCTACTGTCTGATTTATTTGATCTCCAGTTAGATGCTACTTGTATATACTGTGACAAAAAGAGTTGTGTAAAGTTGTCAGAGAATACAGTATTCCATGACAAGTTGAAGCATATTGAGATCAAGTATCACCATATCAAGGATATGGTGCAGAGAGGAGTAGTGAAGCTCCAGTATGTTGTGAAAGATGAATAGATAGCTGATGTGTTGACTAATCCATTGTCTAGGGTGAATTTTGAGTACCTCGGGGAGAGGCTTATTGTTATCCAAATCGAGATTCCTCCCAAGAGGAAGTGATGTGTTCGTGCTGTGCCTTTTCGACATGGTGAGAGGATTGGTTCCTTCCATGGTTATATGTAAGTGCTGTTCCTTTCCGACATGGTGAGAGGATTGGTTCCTTCCATGGTTGGATGTAAGAGCTGTGACATGGTGAGAGGATTGGTTCCTTCTATTGTCAGATGTATGTGATGATTCCACATCCATCATGAAAAATGGATGGCTCTATGAAGACACATCTAGTATGAAAAAGGACTAGCTCTGTGTGGATGCCACATCCAGTATGAAAAAGGAATAGCTCTATGAAGACTCATCCAGTATGAAAAAGAGCTGGCTCTATGTTTGTTCCACATCTAGTATGAAAAAGGACTACCTCTGTGAAGACTCATCCAGTATGAAAAAGGATTGGCTATGTGTGTGTTCCACATCTAGTATGAAAAAGGACTCTCTCTATGTGTGTTCCACATCTAGTATGAAAAAGGACTAGCTCTGTGAAGACTCATCCAGTATGAAAAAGGACAAGATCTATGTATGTTCCATATCTAGTACGAAAAAGGACTAGCACTGTGATGATACATCTAGTATGAAAAAGGACTGGCTTTGTAGATGTACATCCTGCATGAAAAAGGGATGGCTCTGTAGAGATTCCTATGACGAGAAGAATCAAGAGATAGCACCCATGATGATGACCCAGTGATGATCCAGATCCAGTGATGATGTCTAGTGGTGATCCAGATTGAGTGATGATCCAGATCTAAAGATAAAGATGACTTGAAGATGAATATGACTTGAAGATAATGAGGACTCGATGATGATCTAGAAGATACAGAGAAGAAGACTTGTGCTGAAAATTGTGTTGAAAGAATACCTTCCTAGTTAAGAGGGAGTGTTGATGTATATGTAACTTCAGAATGTATTTCACTTGTATTTCTTATATATTGTAACCTGATGTTTATTTCGGGATGTACTTGATTCATGTCATGCCACGATGTTCGTATCGAGAATATCTATAATGTAAACAAGTCATGGTGCGTAACCCTCCTATTGGTTAAGGGTTAAAGTCCCCGCAGTTCCGGGGCACTAGGGTTATTCGACTCTCCTAGTGAGGTTGACCCTAGTAGGGTTTAGTCAAGTTGGGAATTAGTATAAATAGAGAGTTGGCCTCTCTATTTATCAGACATCTCACACACACTCAAGTGTAGCGCATAGTTGAGGAAGGAGAAGACACTGGGGCTATATAGAAAGAAGGTTACTGCTGTCGGGAGATCACTTACTGTTTTGGGTTCTATTTTTGGTGCTGATTCTATCTTTGAGGAAGTTATGGGGTTTTCACCATTTATGGTTTCCCCGAGGATAAACATTGTTTTCATTGTATCTTTTGTTTTATTGTTGTGCTTGTTATTCTCTCAGTTAAAGATCCTAATGTATTGCTAGCTTAATGATAAAAATCTAACAAGAATCTACCTCTCATGGACATGCATTTTGTGCTTATGGTTACCCTTATGCTGCATCTTCTTCTTCTACTTCAAATGAATGGTTCATTGATTCTGGAGCATAATATCATATGTCTAAGGATCAAGCCATATTTTCTACTATGCATGAATGTAACACCAAGAAAATATTTGTTGGTGATGATAGATCTCTAAGTGTTGTAGGATCTGGAACAGTTCTAGTAGAAAATGGTCATTTCAGTGATGTACTATGTGTTCCAAAAATTTCCTGCAATTTGTTATCAGTATATCAAAGTACTCATTCGGGTGAAGGTAAAAATGTGGCGTTTACCCCTCACCAAGTTGTAATAAAGGATTTTAAAAATCCTCAAAATTTCCTTGCTACTGGAACTATTGATGATATTACCAGTTTGTAAAAATTTAACAACTTTGGGTCATCACCTTTTCCTTCAATTTTTGTTGCTCATAGTGATAACTTGAGAAAACTTTGGCTTGAGTGATTTGGTCACTTAAATTATCGCTCATTGCAACAACTCTGTAAAGACAATATGGTGACTAGTCTTTCGATGGTATCTTGCAAGGATGGTGTTTGTTCTGGTTGTGTACTCAGAAAACATCATCAGGATAGTTTTGACAAACATGCCTCTTGGCACGCCTTGGTTCCCTTGGAGCTTGTGCATAGTGACTTGTGTGGCCCTCTTCCATCTACTTCATTTTCTGGTTTCAAATATTTCTTAACTTTCATTGATGACTACTCCAGGCGCACTTGGGTTTACTTCCTAAAACTTAAGAGCAAAGTATTTAACATGTTCTTGGCCTACAAGGCCCTTGTTGAAAAACAATCTGGTCATCAAATTATTAAGTTAAGATCTGACAATGGAGGAGAATATGTTAACAACAAGTTCACTACTTTTTTCATTGAATAAGGAATCCAACAACAACACATTGTTCCATATACACCACAACAAAATGGTGTAGCTGAATGGAAGAACCGTACTTTAAAAGAAATGGCTAATTGTATGATCCAATCTAAGGGACTAAGTCTTCAATATTGGGCCGATGCCATAAATTGTGAAAATTACATAGTTAATCGCACACCCACTAAATTTTTACAAGGTATAACACCGAAAGAAGCATCGAGCAAAATTAAACCAGGTGTAAGTCACTTTCATGTGAAGCATGGGCTCACATTCTGGATGAAAAACGGAAAGCATTACAACCTAAAAGTAAAAAGTGCATATTTGTTGGATATTCAGAATATGTAAAAGGTTATAGAATTCTTAAGCCACATTCTCACGATATAATCATTAGAAGAGATGTTAAATTTGATGAAAATATCTTGGCCTGTGAGCCTAACTTGGCAGGTGTTCCATCTTTGGCCTGCAATCCTGATTCGATGATTTTTCCTTCTTCTTATTCTTCCAACTTCCTTGACATGTTTCCAAATCTAGTTTTGGATGATGACAGTGATGATGAAGATCCACCTCCTCCTTCTCATGTTCCTCCAGTTGCACTAGCACGAATGCTTCCTCAATGGGTCTATTCAACATGTGAAGTAGCTAGTGATCTTGTCAGTGATCCCAGAGATCAACGTTGAACACGTTCTCAGTTTCAGTGAGCCTCTTCTCTTTTGGATCAAGTTTTCAAGAATCATGATCCATAAACATTTGCAGAAGCTTGAGGAAATCCAGATTGGGATGCATCTAGATGAAGAATATCGTTCCTTAATGACAAATGATACTTGGGAGCTTGTTGCTCTTCCAAAAGAAAGAAAACTTGTCAGATGTAAATGGGTCTACAGAACTAAGTATGCATCAGATGGAAGTGTTGAAATACTTATGGCAAGGTTAGTTGCCAAAGGTTTTTCCCAAGTTGAAGGGATTGACTACAATGAAACCTTTGCTCCTGTCGCAAAAATGAATTCCATCTTCCTTGTTCTTTCCCTTGCTGCCTTACATAACTGGGAAGTCCATCAAATGGATGTCAAGTATGCCTTTTTACATGGTGATTTACAGGAGGAAATTTACATGGAACAACCTCCTAGATATGTTCAGGATAACTCTATCCTTGTCTGTCTCCTTAAGAAATCCTTATATGGCCTTAAGCAAGCTCCTAGAGCTTGGTATGCCAAAATGGATAGCTTTCTCCTTGACACTAGTTTTTCTAGATGCCATTCTAACCCCAATGTCTATACCAAGAAAGTAGAAAACCATCTCATCATACATGTCTTTATGTTGATGATCTTATCCTTACTGGTAGTGACCCTAAACTTATAACCCATGTGAAATGCAGTCTTAAGAAAAATTTTGAAATGTCAGACTTAGGACATTTGCATTATTTTCTTGGTCTCCAACTCTTGCAAACAAAAGAAGGAATCGTTCCTTCCTAGTCTAAGTATGCTTGTGACCTTATTCATCACTTCCACCTGGAAGATTGTAAACCAGCCCCTTCTCCCTTCCAGTCTAGAGTCAAACTTTCTGCCACTCGTGCTTCCCGTAAATTAGATGCCACCTTGTATCGTTCGCTTGTTTGTAGTCTCGTATACTTGACTCATTCATGTCCTGAACTTTCCTTTTTTCTTGGTCATGATGCCCGTTATATGCAAACAGCTCATTAAATTCACTGGAAAGTAGCAAAAAGAATACTTCGATATATTCAAGGTACAATTCAGTTTTGGATTCATTACAGTACAGGGGGGGACCTTTGTTGGTTGGTTTCACTGATTCAGATTGGGCCGGCGATCCTGATGATTGAAAGTCTATTGCAGGTTATGTTTTTAGTCTGGGATCTCAACCTATCACTTGGGCTTGTAAGAAGCAAAAAGCTCTTGCTCTTTCTTCAGCAGAAGCAAAATATCGAGCCGCAGTTAATGCCACTCAAGAATCTTTAGGCTTTGACAGATGCTTTCAAAGTTTGGATTTTAGCAACAACATCCTACTCCACTTTGGTGCGACAATCAAAGTTCCATCAAGCTTGACAAAGATCCAGTTCTGCATCAGCGCAGCACACACATTGAGCTACACATGCACGTCATCATAAATATTTTTCATCATCATGTTATTGAAGTGCTATGTTCCCCTACAGATGATCAAGTTGCAGACATCTTCACCAAGTCTCTTACAAAAGCAAAGTTTTCTAAACTTTAGTCAAATAATAGAGATACACCTTGGGAACATCAAACAATAGAGATACCCTTCATCAAACCTACAAGATTGGTCTACAAACAAGATATAAAAATATGTTCAAGATGACAATCCAAAACCTTGATCTTGTGAGTAAAAGGGTTCTTTCCCCCACCTTGTTGGTACACCTTTGTCTTGTGGGTGAAGCAATTGTCTTCCCACTTTACTGTGACCCCTATTGTTGACTTATGGACTTGTGTGAACCCCCTTATTGGTCATAGTAATAACACCCCCTATTCAATGTGGTACACTGACCCTCTTTGTTATGATGATTTAGCTTTATTGTTTTTATCTTGTTATAATGTCTTGACCTTTCTACCTTATCCTAAGTCAACTTAATATTATTTTTATGTTTTAATTTTGAAACACTCCTAAAAGCTAGGATGTCTTGTTTAGTCCTAAATTTTTAAGGGTAACCCTTCTAGTAGATAGTTGAAGCTTATAAATTAAAGTGATAGATCACATTATGATACAAGTAAGATGAGGTGTGATTTAGGCTTTCTACATTTGATATGCAATTCATGCTCTCTAGTTCTTGACATCTAAGGGTGTGTTGCTCTTTCTCTATCTACCTCACACATAACCTTATTGAGATACTAATTGTTGGTCCATGATTATTGGAGCTAGGTCATCACTATTTGAAGGTTTCTAGATATGGGTTGTGACTATTTCAAGGCTGCTAGAGCTAGGTTGTGACTATTTGAGCCTGCTTAGGTTGGGTCGTAACCCTTGTTGACCTACTAGTGTTTGGTTGTGAATGTTATGATCCTGTTAAGGTTGAAAAGTGACCATGGTTGGACTCTTAAGGTTGGTCCGTGACCTTGTTATCCTACTTATGTCTAGGTCGTAATTGTGTCAAACTGATTAAGGTTGGGATGTGACCTTGTTAGTCTAATTAAAGCCGAGTCATGACCTTGTTAGCCTACTAGTGTTGGGTTGTGATTTTTGCTGAGGATGCTAGGGGATGCCTTGGACTGTTTTATGTGTTGTAACCAACCCATTGTCATCATGTTGGGCTTCTTGATACCACTATCATCTTGTTGGAATGTTTGTTGAAGACCTTCGTCAACATGTTGGGCTACTTGAGACCACTATCAACAAATTGGGTTGTTTGTTCAATACCTCTATCAACATGTTGGGATGCTTTAGAACATTGTTATCTTGTTGGGATGTTTAAAGTGGTTACTAGTTGTTGGATATGGTATCTAATTGTGTTTGGATGGTTTGATTGGACCATTGTTTGTTTAGAATGTTGTATCACTTCCCTAGACTATTCATTTGGGTTATACACTTGTTGGTTGTCCTGGTTGATATCTTGAATTTGTTTTTTGGTTTTCTTGACTACTGTACCTTCTTATCTAACCTATTCTACAACACCTATCTATCTCTCTCACAGGTATGTCCATGCCATCAGGTAAGGGCCTAGACTTGTTTTATTTCAATGACTTGTCTCTAAGAAGACAAGGTCTGATCTGAACTTTTTTTGAGTATAAGAAAGGGTCCAAATCAGACTTACTTTTGTTTGTACCACTAT
>LPNX010760271.1:418007-532379 GCA_001517045.1 Pseudotsuga menziesii | reverse complement strand
ATATCATCTAGTTTATTGTCATTGCTATTTTGTCACTATTGTAATTTTACTTTAGTATTTTAATTTATTTTATTTCCATTAAAGCACAAATTTGTTAAATAGCTGAAAAATGCTAATTACCCTAAATCATTAACAACTAGCACTCACATAACATGAGTAACCCACAATTTATGAGAAATATATAGGTAAAAATGCCCCATCAATATTGTAGGTTAAGTTTTTCTTTCATTTTCTAATTAGATAGGCATCTTTCATTTTTAACTTATTGTAGGTGAGCTTACAACAAAAACCTCACTTACCATCACTTCAAGCATCAAGGTCAACCAATGAATTTGAGAATAAGGACTTCCATACCCTAAATGAACTATGGGTAATTCCACCTTTGTTTTACTTGTGAAATTATTTTCCCATGATAATATTATATGTTTAAATGCCATGCTAAAAAGGGGGACTTGTATAAGAACCTTTTTCTTGTTTTAAATGCAACGACTCATTGCTTCTTTTTTATGATAAATCTACCTCTCAAGCTTGTTTTGAGCTATTGTACACTATGAATGAACCTAATATATCTACTGCATGGTACTAGAATATACAATTATCCATGGCATTAGTTATTCTACATTATCGGAGTTTAGGGAATCAAGAAGGTTTTGCATAGTGTAGTTTCTACAATGAATTTCCACTATTTCTCCACCCATATTTTTTTTCTATGATGAATTTACACTATTTCTCCACCCATATTTCCTCAATAAAAATTCATCTAGTCACAGGCCAACATTGATGTCCAAAATTCTTCTCAACCCTCGTATGGGACATAAAAATTAAGAAGATGTAACTATTTACCTAATCAGTGACTATGAAAAATAATGCATAGGCCTGAAAATACTATAAATGAATTGGAAAGAGAGATAGAAGAAGACCACTTAATAACCAAACCTATTGAGAACCGATTAGCCTCAAATGAAACAAACTCCCAATTAGTAAACATATTCTTTAGAGTCAAAATCACAGTGTCCCTTACTACCACAGTTTCCTAAATGAACACCGCATCCCCTTTATTGGAGTCAAAAAATATTTTGAGGGCCAATTGTTTCGATCATCCCCCTAAGCTTCCCACATTCAAGGAGAGGAGCCAACCTTGATGCATGAAAACAAGGGGAAATTAGAATTTGCGAAGGGAGTTATTTTTGGAGAAGAGAAGAGAAAACGACAATTTAACTTTGAAGAAGAGGCTGTTGTACGAAGGAAAATAACAACCATGAAAGGAAACTATTAGAATCTTGGAAAAATCCAAGACCAAGCAAAAATTTGTTGGAAATTAATGGATAGTAGTGTAGAAAATATTAATAAAAAACTTTGTTTCATGAGATAACATAATTCTTTAGGACTGTTAACCCCTTTTTTGCATGGGTTGTCAATTGGAGGTTTGTTGAGCTAAACTGGGCTAATTCCTAATTTTTTTGAGAATGAGTGTGGACCGAAGTAGCAAACCTGAGCCTTTCAATAGTTCTTGGCATGATTCCTGGGCTCTGTGTTGAGTATCTGTAAAATAAAATCTTGGCTAGTCATGTGGGCTAAATCAACATTCCGAGCACATCGCAACCTCTTAAGCATCAATAAATAGTATCTAGTTCTAGTACTAATTTGAATAATTATGGGAGCCTTATTATAAGTCCTATGTCAGTTCTATTCGCAAAGGCTAGTAGTAGGAGGCTTGATTTTCAATTGTGGGAAAACTATGCATGTTTTCATTTGTCTCTCTGTCTTCATAACAATAGTCAACAACATTTTAGGGCATCTCTTATTTGAGTTTTTGGCATGGCACTGACCTGAAATATGGTCCATCCTACAACAAAAATGCATCAATACACTGAGTTTGGCTTCCAGCACAAGGGGTGGGCAGAGGTTACAAGAATATTTCTCTGTCTGTTTTGGGCAATCTTTGACACACCATCAATGATGGGCCTATAGCATATTCTTCATTATATGGTCTCTCAAGAATATTTAGTGTGCACATCAGTGATTATTAGTGAGAGATCTTGTATTTTGATGACAAGAGCCAATTGGAAGTGTAGAAAGATGGTTACTGAGGTGACAATGGGTAAAAACTTTAGGTTATATTTGCGATAGCGTTTTTTTAGGGGCTTAATCACACGTTCTAGTTGAAGTTGTAATGAGGAATTTGTAAAACTACTTTTGGTAGAGTTCATTAATAAATCATTGATGAAGTTGATTGTGTGCAAAACTGTAAGCACAACTTCTTGAGTATTTTTTTGAGCTGACATAGATCAAGTATTAAATGCAACCCCATGCTTATTATTCTCGGTGCACCCATTATATTGCCTTCTATTGCTTTGAAGTGAAGGTAGGACCTACCCATACATACAAAATTGTAGTTTATGTTGTAGGTTAGATATGCCTACTTTCCATTGACCTTGGAGACATATGGATCTTTGTTGTAACTTATGCTCTAATTTTTGATGAGATTGGATTAGGATGTAACTTAGTTAGCTCAATTTTAGCATATCCTTGTAACACTACTAGCCAACTTTATATACACTAATAAAAATTGTGGATCAAACATGGACTTAAAAGATGGAAATTCAGAAGATACTACTAGTCTAGTTTATATTCATTTTCTAGCATACAGAAGATTCAAACTTGATGAAACTATGAATCGATGTCTTTGAAAAAATATTAGATGTAACTTGCAACTAGAAAAATAGGGTACAATTTCATCATCATCAATGTTTATATGGTTGTATATGCTCATGTACTGAGATGCCTAAAGTTACAGAGCTGAATCGTGTTCTATATGCTCATGTACCTGTTATGAAATTTAAGTTTAGAGGGATTTCTATTGATTTTCTTTATGCTAGTGTTGCACCCCATATTTTTCTTGATGTGAGTGAAATTAATGATTAATCTAGTAGTCAGGTTGATATATTGTATGATCTGCACATTGCTAGTGTTGAGCATCTAGTGATAGATAATTTATTGGTTGTCAACTTGTCATATAGTTGACTTAGTAATAGTATCATGCAAGATTCTCTTTTTTGTAGTAAGATAATTGACATGTTGTTGCATCCCAGTTTGAGGTGTGATTGTTGATCCTAGATTTGTTATCATTCTTGGAAGTTAAATTACTCATTTAAACACATGTTTTATTATATTTTGCATATTTTATGTCACGCAGATCACTATATTGTATGATCTGCACATTGCCAGTGTTGAGCATCTAGTGATAGATAATTTATTGGTTGTCAACTTGTCATACATTTGAATTAGTAATAGTATCCTATGAGCTTCTCTTTTTTGTAGTAAGAAAATTGACATGTTGTTGCATCCCAGTTTGATGTGTGACTGTTGATCCTAGATTTGTTATCATTATTGGAAGTTAAATTACTCATTTAAACACATGTTTTATTATATTTTGCATAGTTTATGTCACGTAGCTCACTATTCAGCCTCAGGCATGACTACATTTAAGGTTTATATAAAATCCTTTTATTATTGTCAGTTTATGGTTTTATTAATTAAAAATGACATTGTTAATCCAAAAAATCCCTCACTAAGCTATACATAACCTACACCAACCAAGTACATCCATGCATGACCCTCATTTCACCCCCACACCCTCAAAAACGCTTAAAAATATGAAAAGGGGCTTAAAACCCCCTAAAAAGAGCGAAAATAGCTCCCATAGGAGCTCAAACCTCCAAAAAGGAGCTAAAACCCCTCAAAGGAGCTTAAAACCCCCAAAGGAGCTAATTATTGGGTGAAAGGGGATAAAAGACCAAAAAAGGGGCTAAAGCCCCAACCAGGGGCTTAAAACCCTAAAAATCCCAAGAAAAAGTATAAATAGAGGGGTGGGGGTCACTCTCAAATCACTACTCCTCTCCCTAATGTTATGATGCCCATGTGAGTGCCTTGATACCATTTCCCTCTTAATCCATGCACCCTCCCTCTCCTCCATTCCTCCATTGAGCCATAGCTCCCCATTCCTAAGAGAGGTGCTCTCCCAAGCTAGAGCATGGTGTCCCTTTCCAACCAAAGAAGGTATACTTTTCTTTTCATATTTTTGCTTTGTTATATTGTAGTTTTCTAACATTATTTGTTTGCAGGTTTATTGTTTAACATTTTTTTGCAGGTATCCATTGATTGCTTGTAGGTCTTTTTGTGGCAGGTTGTTCTCTAACAGTTGTATGCAGGGTTTTGGAGCTTGGCCCTAACCTTGTGTGTAGGGCTTTCATCCTGTTTTATTTTCATTTTTTCTTTCTGTTATTCCATTTTCATAGGAACCCTACCCTTCCATCCTATAGATGGAAGGGAGTTTTTCCTTCCTGTAGCAAGGGCAAAATCCCTACTATAGATTTGGCAATGATACCGAGTCGATCCCACAGGATCCCTGGGTTTAATTTCTACATTTTAGTTTTATTTGCCCTAGTTTAATTTTCTGCTCAATCTAGTTCAGATCTATCTTTTCCTACTTTTTTAGTTATAGCCGAGCCTCCTTAAGGCCAAGCTGAGCCCATTCGGCCATAATACAAGTTACTGTCAGTCGGACCTGACTCAGGAAAAAAAAATTCCATCTTTCGGACCAGGTCGCTCTTATCAGGCTGAAAGGTGTGAGAAGGTCGCTCATTTAGGCCTGAAAGGTGCAAATTCATCCTAGAAACCAGATCACTTTCATCTGTAGTTTCTGAGCAAATCCATCCCCTGATTTGGGGAAAATTTGGCGACCTGCTCACCACATTTCCCCCAAAAAGAGCGATCTGTCTCTTAGATTCAGTTTTTTAAAGTTATTGGGACTGTCAGTGTGGCTCAGCTGCCTCTGTCCATCGAATCTATGTTTATTTCCTTTCAGTATCTGTTTATTTCATTGCAGGATGTGTAAATGACTATCAATTTAAATGGTTAATTGGTTAATGAATCTATTTAAAGCTTGAATAAAAAAAATTACTATAGGTTTCAATTCTTAAAATTAAATATTTCCTAGCCTTTCCTCTTCTATCCAGTCATCACCCTTCGAGGTATTTTGGGATAAGATGAAAGGTGAAGCTTGTATAGTAATAGGCACTTTACCTGTCATTTTTCCAAACCACTAAAAACAGGTGACTTGGAAGGTAGAGGGGGTGGTAGGCGCAGGGGGCCTCATAGCGTTCACGTCCTCCCTATTGACCAACCTTGCATCTAGAGGGTGACCCAAGGATCTACTAATGGGATTAGTCCCATTGTGTTGAGAGCCCAACACCCTTTCCTAGTTGAAGATAAATACAGGTGTAAGACAGTCACCTAGTCAGGCTATCATAGTTCAGATTCAGATATGGACATGTTTAAATTTATCTTTATCATTTACTACTTTCATCAACAATGTTCTGAACTCTATAGAATATTCATAAACAATTTAAGTAGCCACTAAGTATAAATATAAAGACAAAATACATACACACAAACTATACCACATAAACCAACCAAACTCAATTCATGACACTGAGTTAGCCATTAAAATTTATAATTGACACTAAGTCAAACATTTGCAGTCTTTTAGGAAATAAGTCCCTGACTAGCTTAAACATGGGAAGTACTTGGGCTCAGTCCAAAAACTCATTATGAGGAGTACCATGGTAACCCCAAAGTAGCTGGTTGCTGAGAGGAATTTCCAATTGAAACGAGCAATGACCCCCACCAATTAACTAGCACTCCCGTGAGGAAAAATCCAAGCATTGTCTCCTGGTAGTCTTGGTGGCCGAGTGACCACCTGAAAGCTAATAGGAAGCCATTAAAACTGGGGTCCAAGATTTAATTACCATATTTCACCACTTTACATACAAACTAGACATAATTGATCCCCCATGTTATTCCTAATCCCTGAGAGGTGATCCACCACAGTTTGGGTCCTTGAACCAACACCATCGGGACCATTCTTGATGACCCTCTACACCATCAGAAGGCCACACAGCCTCTGATTTAGACTCATAATCATACCAATCTAAGCCATACCTGTATACTACACAATCTATCCCCATGGCTGGTGCAAACTCGGATCCATTTTTCGGCTTAATGATTGGCAGTGGACCCATGTCCACACCCCACACCACCGCCAACACCCCTACTGGTGGCCCCATCACAGTCATGCAAACTATCATAAGCTAGCTACCAGCACCCATATTGACCAATCAAGTTGTTAGACCCATAACACATGGGGGCAGTGTCCCTTCCACCCACACTGTCCCACTTGGCATGCCTCGGGGTAGTGTCCCTCCCACTTATAATTCCCTTCCTGTCACACATGGAGGAAGTGGCCCTTCCACTCATACAGTTCCATTTAACACACTTGGGGGTAGTGGCCCATCCACAATGGTGCCACACATACCCCCAGTCATGTAGGTGCATCATGTACCTGCAAACCCCACCACCATTACTGCCCCATCTCACATAAACCTTGGGTCAAACCTTCCTTTCATGGCATGCCTCAACCTTCCTGACTTGGCTCAGTTAACAAATGACCCTATCTGCCATCAAACATTTTGGCCTCCCATGCCAACTAAACTCCCCTTAGACATTCCCAAGTTTAAAAGGAAGGTAGGGGAGTGCCCCCAAAACCACATCATGACATTTTACCTATGGTGCTCATCAAACAGTATCGTATATGATTCAATTAGACTCATATTTTTCCAACGCACCCTCACAGGTGCTGCAGCCATGTGGTACATTGATCTACCACAAGCCAAGTACCCAGATTTCAACTCCTTGGCTTTCATGTTCTTGCAGTATTTCCAACTCCCCATTAGATAGGATGAAGGCATGGATATCTTGCTATCTTGCTTCCAGAATACTGCAACCCACATAACCGACCACATCCATGAGTGGCGGCGACGCCATAGTTTGTGCAAGATTCAACTTGATGACAGGATCTTCCTGGATTGGTTTCTAAAAACTTTGCTACCACCTACAGCAAAGGATGTCGCATTCAAACATCCCCAATCCAAAGAGGAGGCCATCTTGAAAGCCCAACAGTTTGAACTGATCTATGCATAGTATGGATACCTTTACACTGTCATTCCAGATGCTCCCCATGCAGGAACCTCCTATCGGGATGCACCGGGGGCATCCCATGCCACAAATGGCATCATAGGTTCTGTCTCCCACCAACCATAGCACCGTCTGACACCATCTACAATACTACCACAAACAAGAAACACCCCTAGTGTTTCCTACCAAAACCAAACTCCGGACTATGCAAGAATGGTTTCCTCGTCCAAAGCCACAATTTCTTATACACCCTGTGCCACTGCAACAGGATTAGGCATTATCTTGGATGACACAAAAATATGCGGGACAAATTCCCACATTTGTGGCACCTGTACCCACCCAAGTTTACTATGCACCACCAGTGCAAGTTGTTCAAGCCCCCACCCCTACTCCACCAGCACCTTTACGACAGGTGCTTGCTCAGCAAAATCGTCCTAACTAGCTAGCCCCCAATAACCAACAAGGACAAGCCAGAAATAACCGAGCCCGAAACCAAGGCAACAATCAATCACATGGAGGTGGTCAACAACCAAACCCTCCCAACAATGCCAGGGAAAATCGGTTAGTCCAAAATCCTTAGCAACCAAACACACCTAGACATAATGCTCTGTTGCACACAAATAAGCCATGCAATTTGTGTGAGGTCTATAGGCACTATACACATGAATTCCCCTTCATGGGTCATCCCAAGCAAGCCATTCACAATGAGGTTCAGCATGCTACTAATATGACAGCCCAAGCTCAACCCAACCTGGCACCACCAGGGCCTCCACCCATGGTCCTCCAAAACCCATTACTAGTCCAAGGAATGGTAGCAACTACACCCGCTCCCCAGCCCAATCCCAATGCCCATGGGGCACTTCTGACAGCAAAAATAGGTGTTCACCACCTGCTAGGCATGACAACTGAAGAGGTCAATTTACAGACTAGATGAAATTAGTACAGAACCAACACCGAAGCCGCTGACACATCAATGAAATCTACATCCAAAACAACCAATGCACCTCTTCAGCTACCCCCTTTCCCTATGCACCCCCCCCATATGGCAGGTTGCCAACAACGTCATAGCTGAGCTACTATAAGCTACAACATCATGGATGATTTGGCCCAAACACCTATGGCCATGTCCACTCTTGAGGTACTCAAAACTTTCTCAATGCAAAAAAAGTCCTTAGTAGCCGCCCTCGGTGTTGTAGACCCCTCTGACTCTAAATTGATCACATTTGACACGAAGAATGGAGAACTGTGAATGCCATCAACCATCGCCTTCCAAATCCCAGTTTCCATCCGAAATTTGGTCATGCATCAGTGCATAGTGGATGAGGGGGAATCCACGTGTGTTATGTCCACCCTAGTCTGGCAGAAGCTTGGATCCCCAATTCTGCAACCATCATCTACTACTCTGTGGGCTTATGATGGCCACCCCACTAAATCCCAAGGAATCCTCCCTCATGTTCCCATCACATTGGCTGGGAAAATAGTATTGATTGACATAGAGGTTGTCAATGCTCAGTTGGACTATAACCTTCTCCTCATAAGAAGTTATATATACACCATGAGAGCCATAGCATCAATTGTTTTCCATCTCATGATGTTCCCTCATGAAGGGAAAATCGTGACGGTTGACCAACTGACTTATCATGATCCATAAGGGCTAATGGCACCTTCCAACGTTATCCCTACAATCAACACCATTGATCCGCAAGGGCTAACCACACCCACCAATGTTATTCCTGCGGTCAACACAATGGTTGAAAACATACCAGCCTCTCCATTGTTGAATGTGGGCCCTAGGTTGTTTTCCAATACCACCATGACGGCTTCATTTACCTTAGTGTCACCACCATGGACACCAAATGAGACTGCATATTTGTGCATGCTCTCATCCAGCACTGCTGCGTCCAAACATCAACCGCAGCCCCAAAACCACAACACCATTCGCAACCACGACACCATCTACAACCACAATGCCATCCACAGCCGCCACACCATTAGCAGCTGCAACATCATTCATAGCCACAGCATTATGCACAGCTGCCACCACAAACTCATCCCCACATGCAACCATTAGTGATTTATCTGGGCTCCTCTCCAATCCACACAATCCCCTTCTTCTTTCCCCCACCTGGTGTCATGAGTAAGCCAGTAATGGCTACCTTAAAATTATGCAATTTCACATTGGGGATTCCCATGTGGTACTTTGATCCACCCACCCAACTGCCAATGACCCAGGTAGTCTTAATCCCCATGCAACCCATTGCAGTTGAATCTCATCCTCCACCCAGCCTGCAAAAACAAACCACCACACCCACACCCACACCCACACCACCTCACCCCAAAAGGGCAGGGGGAAGAAACATGAAAGCTACCACTGAACCTCGAGAGATCCTGCCTTACATAGTCTGTGAAGAACAAGGCCATCCAACTCAAAAATGCCCTAAGATTCCTATAATCCGTGTGCACTTGGATGCGATGTATACAATCAAAAACTTCCCCGTGGTTGAGCTTCCAAGTGAGCCAATAGTAAGAAACAAGTCATTGAGAACAAACCATGCTTCCGCCCTCTACGAACTATATGGACACTATTCTCGCCACTGCCAAGAATTTTTTGAGTTTTGAATGTCTCTAGCCAACCTTCAACAACATTCCCTTGAATTTAATATCACTCTGATCGAATAATTCCACCCCCCACCTCCTTCTTTAGACACCATGTCCATTTACATGATGTCCAGTTCTACAGACCCTCTTGTCTCCATCATCACCAATGGTCCATCAGACCTATCTCTTTGATTCTTCCACAACAATGAGGATATACTTGAAGCCTTAACCACCCCAAAATACCCATGGGACAACATGGACCATCGCTCGTTCTTCCTCCCCAAAGATCTTGTGTCGCAGTCTGACTAGTTTTTTGTGTAAACCAAAGATTTCATTCATGGGAAATTCGACTGGTTCAAAAATCCCATTTCGGCACCAAACTCCTTTGAAGAAGGGAACATGGCCAACATTTCTCCAACCATCAAAATCAACATCTCAACCAACCCTGATATTGTTGAATAAATCATGCTGGGGGCATCCTACTCCATGGAAGAAATTGTTGCCTACAAATCCCTCTTCCAAGAATTATGTGACATCTTTTCCTAGTCATACAATGAAATGCCTGGATTGGACTCATCCATTGTGG
Source organism: Pseudotsuga menziesii (assembly GCA_001517045.1). Taxonomy (NCBI): domain Eukaryota; kingdom Viridiplantae; phylum Streptophyta; class Pinopsida; order Pinales; family Pinaceae; genus Pseudotsuga; species Pseudotsuga menziesii. The sequence continues at coordinate 522,160 of LPNX010760271.1, read as the reverse complement.
AACACCATATACACACATGGACCGATGTGGCCTCCATGTGCCAAAATAAATGGCCCATCTATCCCTCCAAAGCTGTCATGGTCAAAGATGAAATTGAGAAGCTACGAATAACTGGATTCATTTACCCCATTGCGTACACCACTTGGGTTTCTAATCATGTTCACGCGAATAAAAAATAAGGTACCGTCCATGTTTGCACAGACTTCAATGATATAAATGGGGCGTGTCCCAAAGACAACTTACCAACACCCTTCATTGATGAGATTATCGATGCATGCGTCGGACATGAGGTCTTTTCCTTCGTGGACAGGTTTTCTAGATATAACCAAATCTAGATCCAGAAAGAAGATCATTATAAGATTGCATTCACAACCCCTTAAGGCACATTCTCCTATCGAGTAATTCCCTTTGGTCTGAAGAATGCTGGAGCCACCTTCCAGCATGCCATGACATATTGTTTCCATGATCTAATCCATATCATATTGGTCTACCTGGACGATGTTACCGCTTGATCACCAAAACAAGCACAATATATAGATGACTTGCGGCAAGTATTTTTAAGTTGCCGCAAGTACAAAATTCGCCTGAATCCCCTAAAGTGATTTTTTTGTGTCCCAGCAGGTCATTTACTTGGGCTCATTATATCTCACAAAGGGATAACGGTATATCCCCTCAAAGCTCAGGCTATCCTTGATCTCCCTTCACCAAAAACTTGACACCAACTATAGAGCCTCCAAGGCAAGGCCAAATTCCTTCGCCGCTTTGTACCAAAGTATGCAACAAAATCCCATGGATTCATTCGCCTGATCTACACAAAATCCCCTTTGTTTTGGATCAGCAAGCATAGGAATCATTTGATGCACTCAAGCAAGCCCTGGATTCTGCACCATTACTCTCAGCACCATACTTCACCCGAGACTTCATTCTCTATGTGTCAGCCTCGAAAAATGCCATTGCTAGAGTCTTGGTCCAGGAAAATGATGCTCACCATAAGCATGTGATTTATTATGTCAGTCAGAGGCTGACAGGTCCCCCACTACAATATTCACCTGAGGAGAAATTGGCCCTCACCATCATCTTCTCGGCTCAGAAGTTGTGCCACTACATCATTGCAAACCATACTCGTGTAGTGGTTGATTCAAACCCAATGCGGTACCTCTTAATTCGTCGCCTTCTACAAGGTTTCATGGCCAAGTGGGTAGTTATCCTCCAAGGACTCGACTTAGGATTCATTTACCCAAAAATAAAAAGGGTACTCGCACTGGCCATGCTCATGATAGATCTACCCCCATTAACCATGTCACCACCACCCAAGGATGACCTCCCTAATAATTTCCTATTCGTCATATCCATGGAGGACCCATGGTATGGATACATCCTTCTATATTTACTAACACAGAATTTTGCAACACTCTTAAACTGTGAGGGCAGGTGATGCATCCAACATCAAGCCATTCACCGCCTGTTGATTGGAGATGCTTTGTATCGATGAGGCATTGATACCATCCTACATCGTTTCCTCACCCGTGACGAGGCTGAGACCATCCTCAACGAATTTCATAGTGGATCTTGTGGTGGCCACCTTTCGGGTCTAGAAACTGTTGGGATATAGGGCAGACTCGAGCTTTATACCATTAACTTCGCACCAACAAAAGACCCACAGTGTTGGCCCTTTCTGCAACAACCTGCGAATAGGTTGCAGTCTCACCCGAAACAGCTATGGGGTGCCGTAGAATCAGGTTTCTGCAAGCAGAAGAGGGATATTACTGTGTTAGTTTTTCAACAATTAAGCTAGCATTATGATCTTAGGATCTTTTTACTGAGAGAATAACAAGCACAGCAATAAACACAAGCACATCACAAGAGACAAAAGACGCAAAGAGTTTTCCTCGAGAAACCATAAAGGAGAAAACCCCACAACTTCCTTAGAGATAAAATTAGCACCAAAACAGTAAGAGATCTCCCAACAGCAGTGGCCTTCTTGTCCCGGTATATTTCCTCCTCCACAAGTGCACCTCACTTAAGAGAGTGAATGATGTATTTCACAAGTGATAAATAGAGAGACTCTCACTCTCTATTTATATTCATCCGTTCACTTGAATTGCATTTTCACACGTAGGCTCAACCTAACAATTACTACTCAAGCCTACACCTTAATTAGTTTATAATAACTCAAGTGCCTCGAAACTGTGGGGACTTACCTAATGACTTGATATGAATTGTTTACATTATTAATCTTCCCAATCGGAACATCGGGGTATGATCACATGACTCAAATACATAATAGGAACATCCTGGAATAAACATCGGGTTACAATACATAAGATACATAGAAGAATACATTCTAAAGTTATATATACATCAACACTCCCTCTTAACTAGGAAGGTATTGTTTTGACATGATTTTCAGCACTGGTCTTCTTCTCTGTATCAACTGGATCATCTTCATCTTCAAGTCATCTTTGTCTTCAAGTCATATTCATATTCAAGTCATTTGGATCTGGATCATCTCTCGATCTAGATCATCATAGAACTGGATCTGGATCATCATAGAACATCATCACTATTGGATCTGGATCATCTCTTGATCTGGATCTCTCGGAGTCATCATAACTAGATCTGGATCATAGCTCGATCTGGATCTCCTCTGGTCATCATCATGTGTGTACTATCTCATCATAGGAATTTCTATAGCACTAGCCCTTTTTCATGTTGGTTGTAGGCCTACCCTCATGTAGGTCTTCGCCCAGCACTTACATCTGACCTGATCGTCAGAAAGGCACGCCCAACACTCACATCTGATCATGTAGTAAACTACAATCCCATTAGAAAGGCCCAGCACTCACATTCACCAGCATGATAGGACACACCTACTATCATCTGTGAAATGGCTCAGCACTTACAACCACCAGCATGATAGGACACACCTACTATCATCCGTGGAAAGGCACAGCGCTCACATCCACCAGCATGGTAGGAAACACCTACTACCATCTATGGAAAGGCTCAGCACTTATAATCACTAGCATGGTAGGAAACACCTACTACCATCTGTGAAAAGGCTCGGCACTTACAATCACTAGCATGGTAGGACACACCTACTACCATCTGTGAAAAGGCTCTGCACTTACAATCACCATCATGGTATGACACACCTACTACCATCTGTGAAAAGGAACTGCACTCATATCTGATCATGAAGGGAACACATCCCAACAATCATATCAGAATGGCCCCCAGTCCTCGACTGAGCTACCTGGTAATTGACCAGGCGCCTCCATTCTCCTAGAGAATGGCAATTTCCCTTACATCCGACCTGCTCGTTGGAATGGCCAACACTCACATCTGACATGGAAGCAACTTAATCCTTTAGCCATGAATAGAATGGTTCAGCCCTTACATCTGATCAAGTGGGAACACATCCCTCTATCACATCAGAATGGCTACTCAGTTCTTACACTGAGTGTTCCTGGTAACTGACCAGGTGCCTCCATTCCTAGAATGGCAACTGCTCTTACATCTGTCCTACTCGACAGAATGGCCAGCACTCATATATGACATGGAAGGGAGCAACCCTACCACCATGACAGAATGGCTCAGCCCTTATATCTGACCTACTCATCAGAATGGCTATGGATCTCAGCACTCATATCTGACATGGAAGGAACCAATCCTCTCACCATGATAGAATGGCTCAGCCCTTACATCTGACCATGGAGGGAACCAATCCTCTCACCATGTCAGAATGCCTATGGGTCTCATCACTTTATCTGGGAGGAAACCTCAATCTGGAGAACACCAATTCTCTCTCTGAAGTACTCGAACTTCAGCCTATCCAATGGCTTCATCAATACATCAGCTATCTGTTCCTCCGTCACAACATACAGGAGCTTCACTGCTCCTCTTTGCATCATATCCCTGATATAGTGATACTTGATCTCGATATGCTTTGACCTATCATGAAACACTGGATTCTCTGACAACTTCACGCAACTCTGGTTGTCACAATGTATACAAGTAGCATCTAACTGGAGATCAAATATATCAGATAGTAGCTTCCGCAGCCATACTGCCTCACAACTAGCTGAACAAGCTACGACATACTCTGCTTCAGCTATACTCAGTGCCACATAGGATTGCTTCCTGCTAAACCAAGAGATCACACCTGATCCCATACTGAAGCAACACCCTGAAGTACTCTTCCTGTCGATGGCACTTCTTGCCCAATCTAAATCAACATAACCCTCCAGTTTAATCTTCTGATTCGCATCGTACTTGAGTCCATAATCAATTGTACCCCTGCATGCTTTTCAACCATTAGGTGAACATGTCTCAATGTGTTCATAGCAAGGCAAGTATCTAGTCTCGGGTACATCAAGGACCCAATCATTTGACGATACATCGTAGCATCAACCGTCTCTAATGAAGCATCACTTAATAGCTTCATGTTCAATGCCATAGGTGTGGTCATGCAGTCCATCATCCTGAACCTCTTCAGGATCTCTACTGCATACTTCCTTTGTCCAAGGAAGATTCCATCTGCACTCTGCCACACCTCCATACCTAGAACAATAGTGCATCGACACATAATAGGAGTATCACTGGTCTTCCGTCTTCAACCTTGAAGCAAAGGTTGGAATCCTCTTTACTCTTAGTAAAGCCTAGAGTCATCAGTAATCTTCCCATCCTGTCGTACCATGTCGAACCTCAATATATTCTGTAGTCACTCCCTCTGAAGCGGAGCATCATACTCCCTCTGTATTATGTGCTCTATGCACTGAAATACATTCTGTACTAGAGTGACAAGTAGCTTCCTATGCTACTAATATTCTATGTGACCATCTAGTGTATAGAATTACATCTTCAACCTTGTAGCAAAGGTTAAGATCTTCATCAGGCTCATCATGTATGTGTTTAAACTCTTACTGGCTGCAAATGTCTCTTCGTAGTCTAGGCCTTCTTTTCATGAGAAGTCTCGTGCTACGAATCTTGCTTTGTATCCCACGATGTTTCCATCTACTGCATGATGGAACTATGAACTTCTCTTCAGTTCTCGATACTGCACCCTGGCATCATTCTTCTTGAACTGGTCTTCCCTTTCTTCTTGGTGGCTGGAAGGTTCTGCATCAATGATGTCATTGCACTCGTCATATTATTCTTTGTCTTTGAACTGTCATCACTTGTTCTTCGGAACAAGTCTTCATTCTTCTTTGCTTGTAGGCAATTATGTATGCGGTCTTTCCTACAAGTCAAATGCATTTGTATGGTTAGAACATTTCATAAGGAATATTCATACTGGAAAATACTTATGCATAAATATATGATTATGCAACTACTTTAGCCAATACAACATTCATCCATATCTCACTGAAACTTTCTAGATGCCTTCCATCTCTACCAGGACAACATTGAGATTGTGCACTAATCCAATATGCCAGCAAAGAGGTTTCATTCTAGATAAGTAGCAACGGAGAATTGTATAACACCATGAGCTACTTACCCATCACATGCATATTAGTAGTATACTGTCATTAATGCAAACATCCTATCATGCATAATACAATAACTGAATATAAACAAATGCATAACAAAACAATATCATGACAATTGAATACTTATCTTTATTTGTTTCGTGGGTAGACTCCTTCTTGAGCCTTCATCTTCATCGTCTTCTTCATTCATGATAGCATCGTTTCTTATCCAAATGCTAAGGTGGATAAGATATTCTTCAAGAGTTCAGATCTTCATCTTCCTCATTGGTTGAGGGATATTCTTTGGATGGTAAGAGCTTGATCTTTAGTTGCTCCCACCTTCTCTTCTCGAGCTTCTTCTTCTTGTGAGTTCTCTTTCTAGAGTCTATTGAAACTAATCACTTCCTTCTGGCACACATTCCTCGAATGAATGAATCCTACGATCCTGGGAGGCCATTCAAAATGGTCATCACCACTTCAAGTTGTTCTTTGATTTGAGAGACTCTTATGACTGCATGGTCTCTTCATTCTGGATATTCACATCCTTCAACTGGTTTCTTTAGGTCATATTCTGATTTTTGTTCTTCCCTTCAAATAGCTTGAAATTCTGGAATAGCTTTGCTTGCCATAGGTAGTGCTATGTAATGCACATGTGCAAGCCTTCTATGCCAAGGCTCATTTGGCTTTACTGTGTCATGGATCAAGGCTTGTTCTGGATGGCCCTTCAATTTGTACAAGCCTCCTTCTTGTTCTCCAATCACTACCGCATCATCGATAGTCTTTCCTTGAGTCTTGTCATATGTTTGGAAGCCCCACTGTCTATGAGTCAATCATCACTTCCATGAGTAATGTTACCTGTGAGAGCTGATATCAGAACATATTCATCCTCGCTTGAAGAATCTTCACTTTCATATTTGGATCTCTTTCTGGATGGTTCATCAGTCTCTAAACTTCGGTTTTGATGAGGAGAACAATCCTATGCTGGTCTCACTCAAAAATTCCTCTTCTGTAGAAAGCCCTAATTTCCACATCGAAACTGAAAATGCTTGAAATTGAATTCCGCATCGACATAAAGATGCACCCTTCAATGGAGAGTCATCCTAGCATACTTTTGCTGAAAATCTGTGGAGGAAGATCCACAAAATAGGAATCCCTAGTTCCTATAGCTGTATAATGTCTTATTCTCAGGTTAGCTCTGATACCATGTTATTTTTTCAACAATTAAGCTAGCATTATGATCTTAGGATCTTTTTACTGAGAGAATAACAAGCACAACAATAAACACAAGCACATCACAAGAGACAAGAGACACAGATTTTTCCTCAGGGAAAACATAAAGGAGAAAACCCCGCAACTTCCTTAGAGATAAAATCAGCACCAAAATAGTAAGAGATCTCCCAACAGTAGTGGCCTTCTTGTCCCAGTATATTTCCTCCTCCACAAGTGCGCCTCACTTAAGAGAGTGAATGATGTATTTCACAAGTGATAAATAAACTCTCACTCTCTATTTATATTCATCCGTTCACTTGAGTTGAATTTTCACACGTAGGCTCAACCTAACAACTACTACTCGATCCTACACCTTAATTAGTGTATAATAACTCAAGTGCCCCGAAACTGTGGGGACTTACCTAATGACTTGATATGAATTGTTTACATTATTAATCTTCCCGATCAGAACATCGGGGTATGATCACATGACTCAAATACATAATAGGAACATCCCGGAATAAACATCAGGTTACAATACATAAGATACATAGAAGAATACATTCCGAAGTTACATATACATCAACATACTGTACCTTAGCTTCTAACAATTATAATCATAAAATGCAGAGCTTTAATAGTTACTTATTTAGCTTCGCGGTTAGATAAACAAACAGTTCCTTGCTTAACCCTTTACTGGGAATTCCAGCGAAGTTAGCATTTAGCAGTGATCTTACTTATCAGATATATATTTATCAATGCATAAAAGAATATAACAACAACACAACAAAAACCACAACACACGATATAACGTGGTTCACCCCCAGTTTAGGGGTTACGTCCACATAACTGTGTTTTATTCAACTCTTTACAAAAACCACAGTTCTGATCTGCGAACTTAGCTGCAGATCCCTTCAAGTCCTTAAAGCCACAGACACAGCTACAGGTCTCTGTGCACACAGCTGTAGATTTCCTTTATCACCCAAAACCCTTTGTGGACACAGCTGCAGAGGTCGTCCATACACACAGCTGGGACTTAACCTTCTTACAAAACAAGCCTTAGCTTCGCATCAATTCATCTTACATCAAAAGCCTAACCCAACTTCTTTACAAGAGTGCTTATTTATAGTGCACTTATTAAAAAATCATGGGCTTAAACCATGGGCACCCCGAACCCTAAACCTTGGAATTAAACCATGGGTTTATTACAAAAAGAGGACTTTGACTCAACCCCGACACCCCTAAGACTATTTTGAGTCATAACTCCGCTTACAAACTCCCATATCCCCACGGAGTTACCCACCTTAAGGAACATTAGGGTGCGCGCCCCAACAGGCCCCTAAGACTCACTAGTGTCCTATCCCGGGACACTCATCTACTTGTCTGGTGGTAGAATCTTATTGAAAAAACATAGTGCGCTTTCTTGCTGAAGCCATACATGCAGTTGTCGGTTGCTTGTTCCTTTCCTTCATAATATTTATGCTGGTTAAGGCCTTCTAGATCTATCAGCGACCCCATCCTTCGATCTGCTTGCCGAACATTTGACCATCCACAACTTAGGGTCCCCAGAATTGTGTGTCAAGGTGCATAAGACAAACAGTCGCCTCAGTTCTACCAAACCAGGAGGATACATCTTGGGATGTTTCAGATTTTTCCTGTGAAGACCAGTGCTTTTCTACATGCAGCTTAGAGAGCACTTCTGCCTTTCTTCCTTCCTCTTAGAGCGAACTTCTGCCTTTCTTTGTGCCTTGGTCGAACATGGCTGCCCGAGTGGATTGCTCAAAAGGTTCAGCAGAGCTCTCTCCCTGACCACTCGTAATAACTCCTGGACTTCACGATCATTTGAAATAGTTCTAACCAAAGAAACTCAAAGAAATGCACAATGCAGGAGTCACAGGCCAGTGTAGATTCTTATAGAATCCCACAACAGAATCTGTCATCATGGTGCATTAATGACACCGAATCTGATGGAGTGGCGGAAATCCTGTCCACACGGCGCCAGATTTTCCCAAAATCTCATCTTTGCAGGTAGTTAGGGCAGTTCTCATGCCGGCGCCACCAAGTCTAGTTTGTCCCATCCGTCACATTTTAATCTGTGACACACCTTTGATCTTCAACATAACCACTAACTTCAACTTCACCTTGATAAGTACCTTCGACACAATATGCACCTTCGACCCATCCTGACCTATACGGCAACCAAAATTCAACCTTCATACTTTGACAGACTTCAACACTTCGTAGCTTTGAGAATGCTTTATTATAGTCTAGTACCCAATTCCAACTGTTATTGGTACTTAGACTATCCTTCATGCTGTTACTCCTGATCAAGGGGTCCTGGTTTGTCCCTCTACTTCTTTAACCTACTTCCATTCACCATGGAAGGTAAAATTTCTCCATTCAATTTAGCTAACTGGACTGCGCCACCATCAGTAACTTTCTGCACTATGTATGGTCCTTTCCAATGTGTCTTGAACTTACCTAGGAATTTCATAAATTTGTTGTCATATAAGAGCACAAGATCACCCTGCTAGAACTGCTTCTTCTTGATTTTTCTATCATGCCATGCTTTTTCTCTAGCTTTCTGTACTTACTGCTGGAACCCTGCAATGAATCTGTCCTCTTCAAGTTCTAGTATCTTTGCCAGCCTTTCTTTCATCCTATCTAGGTCATCCATCTCTGTAAGAGAAGATATTCTGATTCTAGGGACAATGTACTCCATGGGCATGACTGCTTCTTGTCCATAAACCAACCTAAAAGGTGTATGGTCTATCAACTTCTTGTAGGTGGTTCTATAAGCCCATAGTACTGCTGGAATTCTAAGGTCCCAATCATTTCTATTAGCATTGCAAACCTTTGTCAGAGCATGTTCAAGGATCTTGTTAAAGGCTTCAACAGTTCCATTTGCTTGATGATGATAGGCAGTACTCTTCTGATGATAGACTTGAAATTCTTCAGTCAATACTTCAATAGTCTTTTTTAAGAAATGTGATCCTTGATCGCTCATAAGAATTCTAGGACACCCAAATCTTGACAAGATGTTATCGAAGATAAACTTCGTGGCTGTAGTAGCACTACAGGTCTTGACTGGTTGAGCTTCAGCCCAATGAGTAAGGTAGTCAGTTGTGGTAATAATGTATCTTGATCCAGATTTCTTTGTAGGGGGATTGATAGGTCCAACAAAATCAATAGACCATTTATCAAAGGGTTGTAAAGTTACCTGCGGAACTAGAGGCATCTCATCCCTCCTGGATGGTTTGCCTGTCCTTTGACAAATATCGCAGCTATGGCAATATTCTCTTGCATCCTTATGAATTGTGGGCCACCACAATCTGGCTGTCAGAATATTCTGTGCTATAGCTTTTCCTGCGTAATGACCTCCTGCTGCGCCAGAGTGTGCCTCAGCCAAAATTAATGGTTTTTCATGCTCTAGGACGCATCTGTACAGTATTTCATCTGGTCCCATCTTATATAGTTGTCCTACTATTAAGGTAAAGTCAGCTGCTCTAACCACCAGTTGTTTCTTCTGCTATGTTGTCATTTCAGCGAGTGCAAAACCTGTAGACAAATACTGAACAATATCCTGGAAATAATCATCAACCATTTGGATGGCAAATAACTGAGCATCAGGAAGACCTTCGTCCAAACTAATGGGATCTTCTCCTGACTCGAGCCTCAACAAGTGGTCAGGACCTAGGTTCAGTCTTCCACGTTTGACTATGATCTCAAAGTCATATTCCTGAAATAGAATCAACCATTTGCATATCCTTCCACCTAGCACAGGCTTGTTAACCAAATACTTCAAAGCAGAGTGATCAGTGAACATCTTAAAATGAGATCCTAACAGATAATGTTGAAACTTCTGTAATGCATAAACCATAGCTAACCCTTCTCGTTCTGTAGTAGTATAATTTTTTTCTGTTGTGGACTGTTTTCTACTTGCAAAAGAAATAGGGTGATCGATATTACCTTCACCTGACTGAGCCAATACTATTCCCAGGGTAATGGAGGATTCATCGACATGCACATGAAACTCCTTATTCCAATCAGGGAATACTAAGATAGGGGCAGTTACCATCTTTTCCTTCAAAATATCCAAGCTTTCTTGACACTCAGGTGTCCATTCAAACCTAATATATTTCTTCAACTACTTTTCCATAGGGGCTGTTATCTGAGCATATCCTTTAATGAATTTTCTGTAATAACCAGTATAACCAAGCATAGTGCGCAGTTGTTTAACAGACTTTGGAGGTGGAAGGTTGACAATAATGGATATCTTCGTAGGATCCATCATCAATCCTTGCTTACAAACAATGGGACCTAGCAGAATTCCAAAAGGGGCACAGAAGATACACTTTTTCAAGTTCCAGTAAATCTGATGCTGTCTACATTTTTCCAACATAAGTCTTAAACTAGCTATGTGGTCTTTTAATAACCTGAAGATAGTCCAATCATCAAAATAAAATTCTAAGAATTTATGTATGAATTCCTTAAAAGAAGAGATGACTACTGTAGAAAACATGGTAAGTGCATTCTTCAATCCAAAGGGCATAACTGTATACTGGAAGGATCCCATTTTTGTAGTGAAGGTTGTCTTATATCGATCTTCTGGAGCAATTCGAATCTAATGGTAACCTGGAAATCCATCAATAAAAGAGTACACTTCTTGACCTCCAACATTGTCTAGAACTTCATCTGTAAAGGGAGTGGGGAAAGGATCATGCAAACAGGCATCATTTAGCTTCCTCAGATCGACACAGATTCTGATTTCTCCCTTATTCTTCTTTTCTTGCACCACCATAGGGCTGACCCACTCAGACTCTTCAACAGGCTCAATGATTCATGTAGCAAGCATATTATCCAGCTCCATTCAGACTTTTTCCTTATACTTAGGGTTCAAACTATAAGGGCGTTGTTTCACTGGCTTCACATCAGGTTTCAAAGGGATATTTATCACTCCTATATCACCAAGGATACCTTTCATCTCTGAGAACTTCATCGGAAATAGATCCTGATATTCATGTAGAAGTTGGGTCACCTTGATTACCATTTCGTCATCCCAATAATCTCCAATGGTAGCATACTTAGGGTTTTCTTCAGACCCAATTTTTACGGTCTGCGTCTTCAGGGGTTGAGTCACTTCAAGTGCCTCAACTACTGATCCACATACTTCGCAGTGTCATCCTCGTTAATTGCGAGGTTATAACATTCTACTACATTGGCTTCCTGTGCCTTCCAATCAGGTTGGTATTCTGCTATTTCTTGATCATCAAATACTTTAGTATGGATCAACCTAACAGCTACGTCCAAAGAAGGAGAAACCTCATTAATAGAAAATGTCAGCACAAAACTATCAACAAGACAATCCCAACTTACAGTACCATGGCGAAGCTCGACCTCCGCGTACCAGTTCTTTGCTATTGGTTCCAGAGTATGCACAAACCTATGTACCCATTCTTCACGAGGTACATGCTTCCATGCCTCGTAGCATTGCTCCAAATGTCCCTGAGGACTAGTTTGACCATTAAACTTGCTTCACACCTCCTAAGGTTGGTCCCTAAATCTTAGGTAAAGGGACTTCTGGCACGCTTCCCAACTATGAATGTACTTTTTGTGACCATTCCACCATCTGGCTATTGTGGCTCTGAATGCTAAATCCAGAGTCTCCATTTTCTGTTTTGAGAATTGCACAGTAAACTGTTCTCGGTCTGTCGAACCATCAAAAACAGGTAAGGTTCATGTCTATGAGCCAAGGCATCTGAGAGACTTGGTAATTCTGGCACATCTATGTCCATACAACTCATAAAGTCTGTTATGCCAGTTTTCTAACCCATCATCTGAATCCGTCATGCAGGAGCTGTCAAACTGCCAATCCATGATACCTTCGGCAGTAGGATCAACATAATCTTCTTCCTTAGCTGTGATATTATAGATGTGGTCCAACACATCCTGGTCTTCATCTCTTACTGGCTCTGTGTATCTCCCTCCTTGAGAAGGATCCAATGGGACTATGACTCTTAGTCCTTTCCCTTCGAAAGTCATCTGTCTCTTCTCAAGGTTAATGACTACATCATTGTCTAATGCCCACGCAATACCTAGCAATGCTGGATAGGGGTTGCTGTCGTCAATGATCTCAATAACTTCGAAGTCTGCTATAGTACAGATGCCATCAATATCTACTAGGACATTAGGGAATCGTCCTAGGGGCACAATCTTCTGCTGATTAGCTAATCTCAACTGTATAGGGGACCAATCAAGGGTAGGTTTTCCCATTTGTTCCCAGGTTTTCTTAGTTAAGACATTTACCTCTGATCCTAGGTCCAAGATAACATCAGTCATATCATACTCTCCTATATGAGCATTCAATCTCATTTCCCTGCCAGTTCTCCTGACTCTATTAACAGCTTTTGCCTGACCAGGACTTTGCTGAGGTTCACAGGAAGCAATAACTTTCTGCAACTCACTTAAAGCATTCTAATTTCTTAAGAGCTTTAGACAACTCTGTAAAAAGGAGGACAGTGTACTTACTTTGTCTGTCGAATCTTCTTGCGTCTGCAACTGCTGCTGATGTTGTTGCGCAGGTGCTACTGGTGTGCTAGGAGCAGCAAAATCTCTCTTGGATTCCATGAATGTCTCCTTTTCTCTTTCGATATCAAAGGTTGGGACTTTATTTGGGGCCTTATGAACCCAAACCTCATCAAGTTGTTTCTTCTTATTTTGTACTTTCATTGTAGAGCCACTCCTAGTAACAACATTAATGGTTGGGGCAGGTCTTTGCTCGATGGAAATCATCTGAATATTCTGAGTAGGGGCACTGTTTCTTTCCTGAATCTTAGCTATTAACTATGGGCACTGCTCGATCACATGATCTACTGCTCGGAAATACCGACATGTTGTAGTTGGGTTTCGACAGTCTCTCGCTAGATGCCTGGCCTGGTTACAGTTGTAACACAAAACCTGGCCTCGACCTCTTCCGGCCATACCACCTCTACCACGACCTCCAAAAGCACCTCTACCTGATGCACCACCACTGTAGCCATAGCCATCATTGCTCTATCCCTCATTTTGTACCTGATAGACGTCATAGGTGCGCTCTCTCATGGGGTCATAACTATGACACTCATCTTCATTATGTCCTATGGACTTATAGAACTTGCAGTAGGGATTCTTGGGGACTTGCACATACCTCTGTAGAATATAGCAATTCTTAGGTCGATGCTAGCCAGTTGTCCGACAGATCTCACAATATAGAACAGCAGGGTTTAACGGGTTTGGCACACCAGTATTCAGGTAATTTATTACCATAGGACATTATTCCTTGTCGTGACCTTCTGTCCGACATTGTGTGCACCAAACCTCTTTGTGACCGGTTTTTCCTTTCTTCATATCATGAAGCTCCAGATCCATCGCTGCGAACCGCGCTTGGATTTGAGCGATACCAGAATTGTCTTCGACAGGAGTGGTTTCAAGATTCATCGCGATTTCCAGAGCCTCTTGCTGGTCAGCAACCTTCTGTTGCATGAGTGGAGTCCTGATATGCGGTAGCAACGCTGCAATGAACCATTCCTTGTGCTGCGCAAGTCCAATGGTGAAACTAACTTGGTCTAGCATAAATTTGAACCTTTGATCAAAGTCCCACACTGATTCGTCGCGCCTCTGCTGAATCTCTTTTAATTCAGTGATACACTGCAACTCTGATTTCAGCTTCTTAAATTCCTTTATCATAGCTGCTTTTATATCAGCCACGACATGGTTCTGAGTGGTGGAAAACTTCATGAACTAGGTCAGGGCATGGTGTCTGAAAGAAGTAACCAGTTGCGCTCTTTTTGTATCTTGATCCGTAATGTTCTTAGCAGTCCACACTGCTTCGCATAAAAACCAGAACGGTTCTGGATCCTCTGATCCAGTTCCTTTGAAAACATGGAGCTTAGTATCATCATGCATGTGGGACATAGTGGATCTAGGGGGGGTTGGAGTGGGACTGGAAGTAGGCGGAGGGGAACTTACTGGGGTAGACTGACCTGCGACAGGAATACTCGAGCTAGGGTTACTTTCAGATTGCGATGGGTTCTCAAGGATAACAGGTCTGTGGCACGAGGTTACTAGAGGGTTTCCACTAGAAGGGGTTTCTTTGGGTTCTGAATCTATGGGATTTACAGGGGAATACTCGGTATGCTGACCCTGGGAATAGGATCCAAAATCTATCTTGTACCTTTTTCCACTTCGCAACAAACCACTTTGCTCGTCGAAGGTATTTTCACTTGCAAACATAGGTTAGTAATACTAAATCTAATAGTCTGATTCAATGAGCAATATACCTTTTTCAGCTAATAGCATTTTAATTCCCAAACTAAATGAATTCAAAAACTTACCCCTTGGTCCTTTGAAAATTGTCGCTCGGCTTTGCTAAATGAAGTACTCGTGTCAATGGAGAACTTTGTCACAAATGCTTCAAGGGTTTGTGTTGTCCAGAAATAAATAGTGTGGAATATCTCGTTGTTCACCCTTTTTAGTATATTAATTCTTGCAGGGGTCCAATCAGGAAACTAACGTTCTCGAAAGTTCGTCCTTCTCTCTGTTAACCTGGATAACCACTGGTGCAACTCTATGTGGATACTACTAAAGAAAATTTCATAAACATCACAGAAAACATACCTTTGTAAAAATTCATTTGCACTACGACGCAGCTCTTTGTTCTCTTGCTCAGTGAATTTTAGATAAGTCTCATTAAGCCGATCACCAATTTCCTTCATAGAGGGTCTCCAAAACATAGCCCTTGAGGTACGACGTAAACCCCTCTTGAGCAGATACTGAGTTCAACCGGAAAAGGAACCAATTTGTTGGGCTATAGGGAAGACCTGGGCTTTATACCATTAACTTCGCACCAACAAAAGACCCATAGTGTTGGCCCTTTCGAAAACAACCTGCGAACAGGTTGCAGTATCACCCGAACAGCTATGGGGTGTCGCAGAATCAGGTTTTTGCAAGCAGAAAAGGGATATTATTGTACCTTATCTTCTAACAATTATAATTATAAAAAACAGAGCTTTAATAGTTACTTATTTAGCTTCATGTTTAGATAAACAAATAGTGCCTTACTTAACCCTTTACTGGGAATTCCAGCGAATTTAGTATTTAGCAGTGATCTTACTTATCAGATATATATTTATCAATGCTTAAAAGAACATAACAACAACACTACAAAAGCCACAACACACGATATAACATGGTTCACCCCCAGTTTAGGGGTTACGTCCATAGAACTGTGTTTTATTCAACTCTTTACAAAAACCACAGTTCTAATCTGCGCACTCAGCTGCAGATCCCTTCAAGTCCTTAAAGCCGCGCACACAGCTGTAGGCCTCTGCGCAGAAAGCTACAGATTTCCTTTATCACCCAAAACCCTCTGCGCACACAGCTGCAGAGGTCGTCCACGCACACAGCTAGGACTTAACCTTCTTACAAAACAAGACTTAGCTTCGCATCAATTCATCTTACATCAAAAGCCTAACCTGACTTCTTTACAAGAGTGCTTATTTATAGTGCACTTATTACAAAACCATGGGCTTAAACCATGGGCACCCCGAACCCTAAACCCTAGACTTAAACCATGGGTTTATTACAAAAAGATGACTTTGACTCAACCTCGACACCCCTAATACTATTTTCAGTCGTAACTCCACTTACAAACTCCCATATCCCCGTGGAGTTACCCACCTTAAGGACCGTTAGGGTGCGCGCCCCAATAGAAATTGCCCAGAAGATTCTACGTGCCAGTTACTTCTGGCCTTCCATCTTTTCTGATTGCATAGAGGTAGTCAAGCATTGTCGTAGTTGTCATCTCTTTGCCCCAAAGGCAAGAACCACCCCTGCATCATTACACCCTGTAGTCACAGTCGGTCCCTTCTGCAAATGGGCAATCGACTTCATGACAATTAACCCTACCTCGGCCAAAAGTCATAAATACATGATTATGGCAGTTGATTACTTCACTAAGTGGGTTGAGGCCATGCCCACATTTGATTGCAAAACTGAAACAATGGCACGTTTCTTCTTCAACCATGTTATTTAACGACTTGGTGTTCCTAAACAGTTGGTCTCATACCATGGAAAACACTTTGAATATGTTGTTTGGACTGAGATTTCAACCATGTTGAAATTCAAACACCAATACTCATCTTCCTACTACCCCTAGGGAAATAGCCAACTTAAAGCAGTCAACAAAATCATCAAAAAATGCTCCAAAGGATGGTAGGAAAGCATAAAATCAACTGGCATCACATGTTGTTCTCCTCCCTATGGGCTTATCATACATCCACAAAAACCACAACTAGTTTCACCTCTTTCTGCCTAGTACATGGTGTTGAATCAGTACACCCTATATAAAGTTCCAGATCCCATCCCTCCACCTCACGGTAGAACTCCTCCCTGATACTTCACCTTTGGAAGAATGACTCCTCCAAGTTGAGAAAACCATAGAAGACCATTGAGCTGCCCTCCAAGCCATCAAAGCAGCAAAAACACGGTCAAAGGCCTACTATGAATCCCATGTCCACCCTCACACCTTCAGCGAAGGTGATATGGTCCTAGTCTATTACCGACCCAATGACAAGTTTGGAAAAGGCAAGTTCGAGTCAATGCGGTACAAACCATATGTCATCCACCATATCCTCAGAAAAGGGGCATACACCCTTATTGACTCTGATGGACAACTCTCGGAGAACCCCTGTAACGAGCTCTACCTCAAGATATTTTACACTTAACATCACCAACGAGTTGCTTGATTTTCTTTTTTTGTTTTTCAATGTATTTTACCACAAGCTAGGGGAAGCACCATTAGCTGCTAATCCAAAGTCACCCAGAACCTGTTCGAGACACCTCTCACACCTCTGGGATCAAATTTCCATCTTCTATCTTTTTATGAGACCATCGTCTCATGTTTAACAAGTAATTTATGGGACCACTTCCTTGAATTTACCTCGATTTATGAGCCACATCATTGTGATGTAAGTGTCTTCGGACCTGTAATTTCATCACACTTACCTACTGCCACTCATGTGGGTTCCTAGGCCACTGCCTGAAAGGCACATCATTTTACTTCAGCATATAATTGTCTAATCCATCCACCACACCTTATGCAGGTCCCCGAGTCACTGCCCGGAGGACGGATCATTTCTTTTGCATGCATTTGGCATATAACTACCACCGAGCATGCACTCACATCACATGTAGTCAATTCCATCCACCACAACTCGCACACAGCTCTCTTGATATCTGTTCAAGAGCCACATCAGTTTATGTGCCTCTGTCGCACCGAATCGTGTGCCTCTACTGCAATCTATCCCATGCATGTATTGGTATGTTTAAGATCCACATTCTCCATCCATACTGCATGGATCACCTTTTGACCATTGTCCTCTTTCCCTACATGGGGCACCACCTGTGCCACCACAATCAATTGACCACACTGTAGTTTCTTTTAAGCTCTTCTCTGAATCCTAAAAGAATGAAAAGATTGTCGACCGTAGCTGCTTCCTTTCCCACTCATTAAAGTATAGGAAAGGGCATCTACATAGTCTCGTTTATCCCCTTTTGTGAACCATGTAGACTACCATATGAAAAGTACCACATTGGCATATTCAATTCAATACCATTCCCCTCTGCACCCTTTTATGCTTTCTTGGGTAGAGGGGCCAAACTCAATGAAAAATCTCACCATGGGTTTTCGTTAAGCTCTTTTCCATCCTTCTCATCAAGAAAATATTGTCGAGAAAACTTGGTTTCATTCATGCTCGTAAAAGTATCTGAATGAACATCCAGTAAGTATAGGTTTAACCTTTTCTGGCCTGACTGGAATACCAACGGTAAAGAAATCTCTCATCCCCTAAAGGATGGGAGATCTCTCTTGTGTACACTTTTAACCTTTTTCAAGAACAAGAGACTATCAACGAAAAATATCCCCCACTGGAGTCTTCTTCATGCTTTCAAACTCTCTAAAATTGAAAGCACCATTGAGCATTTACTTTATTGGGCTCTCCAAAAATCCATGAGATCGTACCAAAATGGTGTTTATAGACACCATCCCACAGATAACAGTTTGGTAGCATTCCCACTTTGGGTCACTTTTGTTCAGAGTACTCTGCAATGTGTCTTCCTTGGATCCCATCAATACTAAAAGTGTCTACCTCCCCCAAGTATTTCCCATCTTCAGTTACATCCCCGGTATTATAGCTATGGTCCCTTTCCCATGAGTCAGTTTCATTTGCTGCTTAGTATGCCCTTCCGTCATACTCTAAACAGAGGAAGTTTGAGTCCACTACACTCCCTCTGCCCCTGTTCAACTCCTTCCCTCCCCCCCGGCCATTTAGTCGGTTAGTCCTCATATTGTCTCACATCTTTCGATTATCTCCTTCATGCTTCTGGTTAAGGAAACACCATTGCCTTGACCAAGGGCAATCCTCCCTCTGTCAATGACAACACATGTATTCCAGAGGATAGACCCAGAGGTCCCTATATCCTAGTTTCATTAACCTCATTGGTGAGTTCCTTGGACGAGTTGAGAGTAGTCCTTAGTGCCTCTCGGGATGGTTGTTTCTCACGTGCTCAACTCCAGCTACATCATCACATCATTGAGACTTGCACAGGGTATTGGTCCATGCAATATTTGGTCAAAGACCCCGAATGTCACCTAAATCTAGCACATTCATGAGCCTATTTGAGGGATCCCAATAGGTTCATGTCCCTTGTGATTTTTGGGTTGCGTTGGAGACAGTGTTCAGAAACCTAGCAGTGCTTCTATATAGATTTATGATTGATGCAGCATATTTGTACCGTAGAGACTCTAACTCTCGGTCGGTGAGTCCCTACATCTATGCACTGTTCCAGATCCAGTAGGCCATCAGTCATGAATATATAACATTCCATGAGAATGCCATGGGTCCAATGTGACAGTCCTCCAGATCAGTATTGTATTCAGCCTCTCATTGAGGCAACCACTATTGTAACAACAATTGTACACGATCGACTCTTATATTATAGAGCTTAGATCACATTATTCTTTTGACATCCTTATGAGCATGGGGATGCCTGCCTCGTCCATATACATGTCACACATTATTTGTATCTCACCCATTGATGGGAACCATATTAATACAAAAACCAAAATCCACCATGCCCCATCCTAGGAAGCACCACCTCTCCCCAAGAAAATCCTATGATGTCCATCGGCCATACGATGAGCTCCCACCCTCACCAATTAGGGCACAATTTGTTAACCCAAAAAATCCCTCACTAAGCTCTAAATGACCTACACCACCCAAGGAAATCCATGCACGACCCTCATTTGACCCCCACACCCTAAAAAAGGCTTGAAAATATGAAAAAGGGCTTAAAATGCCTAAAAAGAGCCAAATTAGCTCCCATAGGGGCTAAAATCCCTCAAAGGAGATTAAAACCCCCAAAGGAGCTAAGGATTGGGTGGAAGGGGATAAAAGCCCCAAAAAGGGGCTAAAGCCCTAACCAGGGGCTTAAAACCCTAAAAATCCCATGAAAAAGTAGAAATAGAGGGGTGGGGGTCACTATCAAATCACTCCTCCTCTCCCTAACGTTATGTTTCCCGTGTGAGTGCCTTGAGAGCATTTTAATCTCAATTTATTAAGCCTCCCTCTCCTCCATTCCTCCATTGATCGATAGCTCCCAAATCCTAAGAGAGGTGATCTCCCAAGCTAGGGCATGGTGGCCCATTCCAACCAGAGAAGGTATACTTGTCTTTTCATGTTTTTTCTTTTTTATATTGTAGTTTTCTAACATTATTTATTTGGAGGTTTGTTGTTTAAAATTTTTTTGCAGGTTTCCATTGATTGCTTGTAGGTCTTTTTGTGGCAGGTTGTTCTCTAACAGTTGTATGCAGGGTTTTGGAGCTTGTCCCTAACCTTGTGTGCAGTGGTTTCATCCTGTTTTATTTTCGTTTTTTCTTTCTGTTATTCCTTTTTCATAGGAACGCTACCCTTCCATCCTATAGATGGAAGGGAGTTGTTCCTTCATGTAGCAAGGGAGAAATCCCTACTACAGATTAATAAAAAAATGCATTCAGCCTGCCTTGCGCACAACACATCCAGCTCAACGTCTAGCTTGTCATCCAGCTTCTTGCACAAAACTCATTGGTAGTTTTCCAGATGTTGAAATGTGTTTCTGTAGACTGTATTCATGAAGTGTGCTAGCAAACAGACACTTTGTTAGATCTAGATCGACGCCTAGCGTATCCAGCTCACGGTTCAGATTTTCATTCAGATCTCTGTCCAGATCGCTCATCAGACTGTGTGCTGCTAAGAATTGATTTTAGGTATTAAAACATAAAACAACCCAAAAATGATCTATTCTCCATGTGTCTAGGTGATGTAGCTCACTTCTGGATAATTCACCAGCCTACACCCTCCTTCGCTTTCCACAACATCAACAATCCACGCATTGGTTTAATGCATTTAACCTATGCTCTAGAACATTTGCTAGTACGTTCTCCTTTGTCCAATACCAGCCCACCTGTTGCACTAAATAAGGAGCTGTGCACCACATCTGAATAATTTTCATGGTGAAGAGGATCCTCTGCATATGTTGTCCAGTGAAGAATACCATAACTACACTGAAGAAGGGAGAATGCATGTGCATTGGCCTCCGGTCTATTATGTGCCTATGATGATCGACTAAATTTAGAGAGCAGTCGACCACTTAAGGGTCGACTTGCTCGTCTTTGTAAACTATTATATATAGCAGCCTCTATGTGAGAGCTAGGTTAGCTTGTCACGTCCCCATGCCCCCAACCGGTGAAGAGGACGCGACTATAAGCTTCAATACACATGGGCTAAGAGCCCCATGAACATGTACAGGCATACAATTGTTGAAACAGAATGCTGGAATAGAATTCAATGCAGTAGAACATGCACTAATGCAATTGTTTGTCATACACACATGAACAGTTAACATGCACAGCTGAAACAACATACATTTCTACAAGCATCCTTTCAACATGTTCATTTCATTTTCATATCATTGACAGAAAAATAAGGTTGCAGAAGTAAAATGAACAAGATCACTTATCTTATGAAATCTCCTTCCGCAACCAGCTACGTCGCTGCAACGTTCCACCCAACCATAGGCCAGCGTGCTCCTCAATCTCTCAGCAACGCTGCCACCCCCGAGCTGGGCATGATTCTCCAAGGAATAAGGGAACCAGCAGGCTAACGCATAGGTAAGCATACTCAAGCATAGACAATCCAACAGAGTTTGGTTTATCAGGCCATCAAGGAGCTGTAGAAGGCAGATTGCTAAGCTGGTGAGCTCATTACAGAGCCAAGAACACCTACACAAGAACTACCCTGACCTCTAAGACACCCAAACACACCCAACACAAGGAATCAGTCCCTTCTCTGATACACAGTCCCTCAAGCCCTGCATTCCCTTCCAGTGCTATTCAGGGGTTATGGAGAAGAAGGCCAGCCCTCTAGCTCTATCTTTGTGGTTTCCAGCCACCAAGTTTATCAAGCAAATCTAAGCCAACATCCCTGCTCCTCTCATAGTCTGAAGACCAACCATTGAACACAAGAAACTAAGTCAGCTGTCACAGCCTAAACAAGAAAACGACTTTTGAGTAATTATTGGCCCTATCGTGGCCAAAATGACTCTCAGGTGAATTTACAACAGCCCCCCCAGCATGTAAGGAAGACCACAACAACCACAACCAACAACGTGGGAAAACACAGCCCGTCCTGGGAAACGAAATCACCAAGAAAACATATATAGACCAAGCTGGGGAAGGAATTACAGTCTCCCAGCCTGTGGGTGAGCGTGAGCAACAATGCAGAACCCACAATCATCCCGTGAGTACAGGATACAGCCACACTATTCACCAATCCGTAGAGGAAAACTGTTGCGTGGGTAAATCCAGCAAAATCCTGTGCGTGAAGACCAAAAACGGGAAGGAATCCCTCTGCATGAGGATGCACAGTAATGGAAAGGACGTGAATTTGCAGGAGAAAACCATGTGGGTAAAACCTAGGAAAATTCCTGTGCATGAAAACAGTGAGCATCCAAATGGGAAGTGAGGGAAGGTGAACAGCTACCAGGAGGACACAAATTTGCAGTGCGTGGGTGCTCAGCAACTCATGGAGAGGAAAAAGAATGTCTGCGTGAGGGAAAGAACAAAAAAATCGTGGGTAGAGTGGAATTTCTTGCGTGAGTGAAATCCACAGGGGTGGAGTGTGTGTGGGGGTGTGGACTGACAGTCCTGCCACCCCACTCCCCAAAGCCATTAACTACCTCAACCACCAGCAGCCATTATTCAATGAAGGTGGTTGGAATAAAAATAAGGGGAGAAGACACATGGGTATTTCCCTAAATGGCCCAAGGTTTGACAAATTCCCAACCCACATCCTCGTCCTTGGGAAAATCATGCCCCATTCAATTTAGTTTCCATGACTGTAGCTGGTTGTGTTCATTCAATTCATTTTAGATGCATATTTACATGATGTCCAACATAATATATGCTGCATACCCTGATATACCATCGGTGACAATTTAAATCCAAAACATAGCATTACCGATCAATGGTGGGGCCTTGGCCTTTAGCTCCACACCATGATCATTTACAATTTATACATCACATACATCTAATGCAACAGGGTCAAAACCGGGACGTGACATAGCTAAGAACAATTAGTTCACAGTTTTATTAGTTCATGCTTTGATTTGTTCTTAAGCACATTGTATTTATGTTCCATTGTTTGAAAAGAGTTGTATGTGTTGTTGTTGAAGATTGTGTTTGAGTAGAACTTAGCCAGGGACCACCCCTGATTGCTGAGAGGGCCCCTCATCAACCAGAGGTTTCTTTTCTTGTTTATTTCTTTCATGTTTTCTATTGTAGCTAGTTTAATTTACAGTTTGTTTTATTATTCCTGTAACGTAATTTTATTTCTGAATTAGATAGTTAACTGCGCGGATAGTTTTCTTTCAGATTTGTTTTCAGGCATTTCATTTCCAGCTTATTGTTTAGTTTATTTGCAATTTAGATAGAATAAATTGATCTTTATCAAATTAAATAGACTCGGTTCTATTTATTTCATTTGTGCTATAAATTATCAGTTTATCCAATTTACATTTCAGTTTATTAACATGCAATGGTTTCTTTATGCTTATTCTTATGAATTTGTTTAAGTCTATTTCACTGTTAAATTCTCTTAATAAGTAGGTTTACTTATTGCCTCTATCCATTAGATTTACATATGCATGAATTCAGCTGAAGATTAGCTCATTTAGGTTAGTTTTTACTATTTTAACTGTGCAGACTGTCATTTAGACAACCTGTTCAGTCTGTTATTCATCCACCCCTTTCAAACCCACAGTTCAGTCCGTCATCCATCCCATAGTTTCGGTTTTAGTGTTTTTGATGTGTTTTGATATTGTTTTCAGTTTTGTTTCTCCAATGTTTGAATTATTTTTTGACTAAGATGGTTAGATAATAACATTGAAGTTAAAGTTTAATTGTTTTAGGTTATTTATTAAAGTTTTATCATTTTCCTTCCTTCTTTTCTCCTTGAATATGTGTTAGGTTGTTTATGTTTTTGTTTCTTGAATATTGTTTTTGATTTTGTTTTACTGTTGTATTGTTTTGTGTTTATGCCTTTTGGATTGATTTATCCATTGGCATGTGAGATTCAGTGTTATATGTGTTATCCTTAGTATGTTTTTAGGTTGTCTCTTTTACATTGTGTTATTGTTGAAAGAACTTGTAAGACAAAACCTAAATATATTTCTTTTATTAAGTTTTCTACTTGCTTATAAGTTAAGTCTTCCTTGCACCCTAGTTTCCCATTTGAATAGTTAATTATTGATTGTATTCAGTTTAAAGTTATAAAATAAATTATCAATTATTTATTTTATTATTCCGTCTCAGTTTAATTACCTTAATAATTTCATTCTTAAGAGTTTGACTCAGTTTTTCATTTTGAAATATCTTTTGATCTTTTGTTTGTTAAAATATTTCCACGACACCATATGAACCCCTCTACCTTCGCATATATTTTGTATCAACTTTAATCTTACCAACCCCAGTTGATAATTAAAGAATAGGTGAATTAATTTATACATTATAACACCCAAACACTTTTGGTGCCATTGCCAGGGATTTGTTCTGTAAGGTAGAGAATAATTCTTTATGAATTTTTGCAATAGGTTGGTAGCGGGGGAGCGGTAAGATGAGAGGTAAGAACCTGTGCATCTTTTATAACAGGAACCCCCAAATCCAACAATAGTAGTAGCATAGGTTTTATTTAGTTTAATTTTTTTTTCATGAGGAAACTTAGAGATACTTAGGGTAGATTTATTAAGACCAAAAAATGTATTGAAGTCCCTACTAACTACCATAGGGGGTGTATTTCCCCAACTACTAACTCACCAGAAATGTATCGAAATATGCCTATAGGAAGTAGTTCTACCCTGAAACCTAAGGATTATTTCTTAGAATATATTACTAGGAAGCCATAGAAGAAGAAGGAACCTTGGGAGAAGGTCCTAAGGATCCCATTCCTGAGGAAGGTCAAGAGGATCAGCCATTAGAAACCTCCAACCCTCCACTAGTTTTGAATCCAATTAACACAACTTTTTCACTAGTAGGAGATCAAAATTTCATTGACTTTGTTGATGCCACTCAAGTAAAATATCTCTTTGGAACCTTAGTAGATCTAGTCATCTCACAAATTGAAACTTATACAGTAGAACCCACTATCCCTCTAGGATTCAATAAAAACACGGTTGATCAGAAGAAGATCTCTTCTAAGAAAGAACGTTGGGACGCTCCATTATCACCTCGAAAGGAGCCTCCTAAGTATATTTACGTTAAGAATCCATATTATATGGAGAGACAACGAGAAAATGAAGATCATGATTAAGTTAGAAATTGTAATGTCCCGGTTTTGACCCCGTTACATTAGATGTATATGATGTGTATTTTGTAAATGATCATGGTGTGGAGTTAAAGGCCAAGGCCCCACCATGGATCGGTTATGCTATGTTTTGGGATTTAAATTTGTCACCGATTGAATATCGGGGCATGCGGCATATATTATGTTTTCCATTATGTAAATATGCATCTAAAATTAATTAAATGAACACAACCAGCTATGGTCGCGGCAACTAAATCGAATGGGGCATGATTCCTAAGGATAAGGGGGGTGAAATATTTAACCTATGGGCCAATGGGGAAAAGCCAAATGTCTATGAGAAAACCCATCAAGCTGTCAACTACCTTTCTTGTCTTTTTCCCCAATCATTTATTTCTGCCAGAATGTGGTTGAGTTAGTTATTGCATGGAATGGGAAGAGTATGGGCAAAGAAATTCAAATTGGGCAGAGACCCATTTTTGAAAATCATGTTCTGACTTCCTTGGCAAGGAAAATGCCCAAAAACGTAGGCCATTCTGCTATGCATTCACGTTTTTCAGTTTCCTCACGTTTTGGGAGAAGCTGAAATTTTTCCTGTATCTTTCATTCCACGTTTTCGGCTGTTGGCTCCATTTTTCCCATGGATTGGAGGTCGTTTTTGTAGTGCCAGGGACTGGGTTGTCTTCCCCATGTTTTGGGAGCTGCTGGTGAATTTTTCCATTCACGTTTTTGTGATTCCATGTGTTTTTACCATGGCTGTGAAGAGCCATTCACGTTTTTTACTGTCTTAGCGACTATTGGCCTCACGCACAGGCTATTTGGGACGTTTTTTCCCTGCTGAGAGTTGTGCTCCCTGATAAGCTTCAGGGCTGTGTGTTTTTCCCCATGTTGTGAGCCGTTTTTGTTGTTACGTATGGGGCTGTGTAATTTGTTTTCCCTGTTTAAGCTGTGAGAGCTGAATTAATTGCCGAAGTGCAATTGTTGGTCTTCGGACTGTATTGGGAGCAAGGATGTGGGCTGAGTTTTGCTTGATAAACCTGGTGGCTAGAACCACACAAACAGAGCTATAGGGCTAGCCTTCTTCTCCATCACCCCTGAATAGCACTGGAAGGGAATGCATGGCCTGAGGGACTGTGTAGCAGAGAAGGGACTGATTCCTTGTGTTGGGTGTGGATGGATGTCTTAGAGGTCAGGCTAGTTCTGGTGTGGGTGTCCTTGGCTCTGTAATGAGCTCACCAGCTTAGCAAATTGCCTTCTCCAGCTCCTTAATGGCCTGATAAACCCAACTTGGTTGGCTTGGCTATGTGTTTTTGTGTATCCTGGCTATGTGTAAGCCTGCTAGTTCCCTTATTCCTTGGAGAATCATGCCCAGCTCGAGGGTGGCAGCGTTGCTGAGAGATTGAGGAGCACGCTGGCCTATGGTTGGGTGGAACGTTGCAGCGACGTAGCTAGTTGCGGAGCAAATCTTTCATAAGATAAGTAATCTTGTGTATTTTACCTCTGCGAATCTTAATTTACTGTAATGAAAATGAAAGGAACGTGATAAATGCATGCATGACTGAATGCTTGTTGAATGTATGATGATGTTTCCGCTGTGTATGTTAAATGAATGCATTTGTGTGTGTTAAAAAATGGCATTTGTACATGGTTTACCATAATGCATTCCTGGCAGCATTCTGTTTATGTAATTTCTATGCCTGTCCATGTTCATGGGTGGTTAGTCCGGTTGTTTGAAGAATTGGTTGCGTCCTCTTTGCCGGTCGGAGGCATGGGGACGTGACAGAAATGAAGAAGGAGAAGGGGAGAATCGAACTGAGGCTACCTTCGGATTCCCTAGTTTAGATACAATGCAGGATGTAACTATGAAAAACATCCCTCCTTCCTCCTTTCCTACTTTCTATGGAAAAAGTAATGAGGATCCAGAAAAATTCCTATTTGAGTTCGATATCCTTTGTAGGAGATATAATTATCTACAAGATGCTCACAAACTAAAACTCTTTCCCACTACACTAAATGATTCTGCTTTGAGATGGTTCATGGGATTACGAGAATTCACTATCAATACTTGGGATGATATGAAAACTTCATTTTTGTGAAAATATCAATAATATTGCAAACCCAAGGAATCTCGACATTATATATTCAATATACAACTTGAAGATGAGAGCCTGGATTATCTCGAATGGTTAATTTATACATTACAAAAGTCTAAATATAATAACCTCCGAGAAGAGGCAGTACATACACTTTTCCTTAAGGGGATCTCCGAGGACTTTTTAAAAAGTCTTAATCTCATGGAAGATGGTGATATTTCTCATAAAAATTTTGAAAAAATTAGTGAGATGTGTAAAAATTATTCTAGGATTAGGGGGAAAGTTGAGAAAAAAATTCGAGAGAGTTTTAGTAGAAATGTAAGAGGAAATGTTCCTAGTTCAGGTGGAGTTACAAGAGTAGAGTTAGGAAACCTATTAGAGAATTTTAAAACTGCTATCTTAGGAGAAATGGGTTCTCAACTAGATTCTTTACAAGCTAAGAAGAGGCGGGATGAAGAACAAGCACCAATGAGTGTCTTTTTCCCAATATGTAGAAACAAACATCCCCAAAGGGAATGTCCATTAAACAACATCTGCGTATGTCACATTTGTACAAAATAGCATCCAACAGATAATTTCCCATCCTTTCCTGGGTTGCAAGGCATCTATAAGAGTCGAGATGTAGCTGAAACATCTATTATGCCTCCTTGGAAACCTAGATACCAACTAGCATATCCGAACTTTCCACCACAACCTCCACTCTATTATCCTCTGTATTAACCACCTCAACAATGGAACAATTCAAGTTGGAGGAATTGGCCACCTCAGTACCCTCCTCCTCAATTCCCACAACAGCAATATTGGTCACAAGGATGTAGAGGACAATGATATCCTTAGCCACAACCTGTCCCTACACCTAATCATTATTATCCTCAGAATCAAACAAATTTCCAGAAAATGTCGCTTGGATTTGTACCTCGAGTTCCTTTTATCACACAACAACCTCATCACTTTCAGAATGCAAATCCTCCTTGACTAACATTATTACCTACATAATCGATAACTAACCCTAATAATCAACCAAATCAAGCTCTTAACAGCATTGAGTTGCAAATGCTTCCGTCGTACCTTATTTCGACTATCCCTATACATGAAATTCAATTATGATTGGGAAGAGTTGTGAATAATAAACCCAAGTCATCAGTCATCATTCAGGAACCAAATGAAGAATAAGAAGATTCAAGTGAACTTGTGAATTATGCTATTTTGGAGGATGTGAACATTCCAAAGGTTCCAATACACACCCATCCTCTACAAGAAACTATTCAGGAGCAAACAGTTCCTCCATTTCCAGAAAGACTAGTAATAGAAAAACATGTAGTTCATCCAGAGTATAACATTTTGAATGACTTAAAGAATATCTGTATTAAAATCCATCTATTACAAGATATCAAATATATACCAATCTATAGTAAGGTAATAAAGGATCTATGTATTAAAAGCCCAGGAAAGAAGCAAAAGAACCCTCTTACAATTCATGTTATAGGAGAGATGTCTGAATGTATGACAACTCAGTCCCAGATTGCAACATACACAAATCTAGGAGCCCCAGTAGTGACTGTAATTATAAACACCACATCCATAGAGAATACATTAATCAATTTAGGATCCTCCATTAACATGATTACCACCATAGTTTTAGAAGATTTACATTTGGGACAATTTCTTCGACCTACTCCTTCCATCCTAGAACTAGCAAACCACACTATGGTAAAACCCCCTGGAGTCTTAGATGACATTGTTGTATCAATAGCCTCATGGGAATACCCTCTCGACTTTATGGTCATAGAATCAAAGGATCCTTCTAAAGGACATCCTATTATTTTGGGAATACCATGGTTAGCTACCGCAAATGATTTTTTAGGATGTAGGGATGTAGAGATGACTATTTCCAATGGGTTGTCCACACAAAGACTTATTTTATACCCCCTAGCACAACCAATAACTGAAAATTCATGGTGGTTAAACTGTTCTTTTGGGGATGAATACTTTGATGATATCTCCCTTCCTAGTGACTTCTCTTGGGCATTTCAAGAGTAGACCACTAAGAATGTATTAAACCAGTTTGTTTCTTTGACAACCTGTACAGATTTCCCTCAGTCCTTTGCTCAACTCGATCAGTTTTTTGGAGATAAGTTTCAAGAGAATATGGATTTTTCCATGTTTAGGGAAACACCTTGTGTTTTCATGATTGAAGAGAATATATGACCATATTCCATACCTTGTTAGGTTGGCCATGAAATGTTTTTACATATAAACACAGGATTAACTGAAAACCAACAAGCACAGCTGCTTAAAGTTCTTAAGAAACAAGTTGGATCATTTGCATGGGAATACACCAATACGAAGGGTATACACCCTGATACCTATATTCACCATATTTATATGGATCCAAGCATGTCACCTATAAGGAATCCACAAAGGAGGATGAATCCTACTCTAAAGGATAAAGTGAAACAAGAATTACAAAAATGCCTCACTGTTGGTTTCATCGATCCTATCTCTGACAGTAAATGGGTATCTAATTTAGTAGTATTCCCAAATAAATTTACAGGGAAATGGTGTATTTTTGTTGATTTTAGGGAACTAAACAAAGCTACACTTAAATATTACTTTCCTTTACCCTTTATTGATCAAGTATTAGATACTCTGTCAGGTAAACAATATATTTCTTTTCTTGATGGATATAGTGGTTACAACCATATTTTAATAGCACCAGAAGATCAAGGTAAAACCACCTTTACATGCCCTTAGGGAACATATGCTTATCGAGTTTTTCCATTTGGCTTATGTAATGCACCTGCCACTTTCCAGCGAGTAGTCTTAGGAATGTTTTCCAATCTTATACATGACTGTGTGGAGGAAAACGTGGATGGCTTTACGGCCTATGGTAATACTTTTCAAGAATCCCTTGACAACCTTGAGCAGGTCTTAATTCGATGTCAAGAAACAAGTCTATCCCTCAGTCACGAGAAATGTAAAATGTTACTGATAGAAGGTATAGTTTTAGGATACCATGTTTCTTCCCAAGGAATTAAGGTAGATCCTGCTAAGATAGAAGTAATTTTTGGCATTTCCTCTCCCAAAACTCAGAAAGAGGTAAGAAGATTTCTTGGTCATGCAGGATATTACCACCGTTTTATTGAAAATTTCACCAAAATAGTTGCACCAATGTTTAAGTTTCTTACAAAGGATGTAGAATTCCAGTGGACAGAATCTTGTCAAAATGCTTTTGAAATTCTTAAAGCTAAATTATCGGTGGCACCAATACTTAGAGGTCCCAATTAGTCACTTCCTTTTCACATATCTACTGATGCCTCTGATATGGCCATATGAGGAGTCCTTGGCCAAAAACAAGGACAACCACCTTATTCCATTTATTTTATTAGTAAAAATTTGACTCCTGCCGAATTAAATTATTGTTACAACTGATTTTACCACACATGGTGAATCACACTTTTATGGCCTTCCCTATCCCTCTACAGACTCTTTAGACCCCATGGACCATTTTTGTACCTTTGATGTTTCCAAGATCATCCCTAAAAACATGCAATAATTTCCATACATGACTTTTAATCCCTTTCTCGCATATATACACGGGTTTGACCCCTAAAACCACATACATCGGGATGTGTGCAAAAGGCCAAACTATTTTGGAGTTTTCCTTGATATGGATCTCACTCACTTGTCTCTTGGCCTTCCATATGCCTTGAGATCACTCGAATTCAACCTTCCATTACCCCATTCAAGAGCTATATAAGGAACCCTTTGGATACATTGAAGGAGGAGGAATTGAAGAGCAAGAAAACTATAGTCCATTGTTACCGGAGCTTATACTTGAGTCTGCATCCCTTTGTCGCTTGGAGCACTTTTTTGTTCTTCCCAAGCTTTCCTTTTGCTTGTGAGCTTGCTATCAAGAGATGGAGGGTTTAAGTGGTGGAGGCCCAAGTGGGGGACTCAATTTCTCTGATTCGCAGACGTGCTGGCAGAGTTTGTCACTATTGTAATCTCTATTTTGTATTAATAGAAATATCTTTTCCTGTCCAATAATGTGTGTTTAAATGAGTGTATGATCCACGAATGATTTTAAATTCTTATATGTTATTGATTATATATGCTAGAGTAGGTCTAACACAATCATATATAGCATGCTTGTCTTGTTTATTGAATGTTGAGGAAGCAATTTATCAATTCAAGCAGGAGTTGGAAAGCTCAACGGGGATCTACATCAACCGTTCGGAGTAAGGTACGAATCGAGATCCTTTAGTGTTAGATATTTGGTTTCTCTTGCATATAGGAAAGGATTGACTTCTAGATTCAAGTTGTTTGTTGTGGTACCCCAAGCCATAGAAATTTCTCTCCATAATAGAATTGGCGACTCTGCTAGGGAGTTCCTAGTAATTGTCCTTTGGGGGTTTTTATCGACATTCAATGTTCTTGAATTCCTCTGATTTCTTTGTTTCTGAGTCGGGTCTGGGGGCATGTTTTCCTGGTAGTATCTGATAGGTGTGAATTTTGTCTCAGTTTATCTGTTTGGCTTCATTTTTATCTCATTTTCTTCATGTACGCAATTTTTTGCCTCACAGTCGCGTGTACATGCGGTTTTGACTGAGATATCCGCATATATACGTGGGTTTTCTGCACACAGTAGTGTATTCCCTGAGTTTTTCCTTTTAGAGGAAGATTGAGTGTTACTGGGTGAGTTTTGATGATTGCTGAGTCTCCTTTGATGCTTCTAGAGTCTGTATACTACTCTGTTTCTAGCAAGAGATGCCTTTTAAGGTAATTTTTTTTAAGAATGTTCTTGTCACTGCATTTTCAATTTTTTGTTTTGGGATTAGTGCATTAGGTCTCTTTTACCTTAGTGATTTGCATGAGTGTTATTTTATTGTGCTTGCAAAGTCTGGGGGTGGTAGAGTCATTCTTTTGTTTTATTATCTCATTTTTATTCAAAAAATTCAAAAATATTTGCTTCTTTTACATCATTATGCATCATTGCACGTTGCATTTTGCATGGTACTTGCACTAGGTTTGCTTAGAGAAGTATTAGTCAGGATTTCATATAGGAATGATTGCATTTGTCATTTGAAGAAAATATTTCATTTCACGTAGTAGCATGTCTTGTTTTTCATTCGACAAAATGCATTTGCATTGATTGTTAGGTGTGCATTTTGCTTCATGTTGTGTCATAACACCATTGGTTGCACGGTCATCTACCTTTTTTTAGTAATAAATCCAAATAAAATCAACGCTTAATTAAACTGGATTACACTATTTTCTTTGATAGGGTACACCAACAAGATTAGGTTTTAGGGTCTTGGAATAGTTCATTGTGAGTAAATTCTCTAAGATGACTAAACAACAACATGTATGTGTCTGTCCAGGTGAGAGTGTGAAATTCCTTGGTATAATTAGTGTTTCTCAGGATCCTCCACTTACAAGGGAGTTAAGCACGTGGCAGTATGAGTGGTTATTAATTGGGATGACCACTAGTCATAACTGAGTAGCACTAGAGATATTTCTAGGATTGTATTCGTATTTGGGGGCTCTTTCAAGAGTTTCAATATTTTCTACCCTACCCATATGGTCAATCCTACCTATGACTATCCGCCTAAGCATTAATTATATTGAGGTGACCTTAGTTTCCTTACCTAGGTTGTCGAGGGGGTACTTTGTAAGATTTATTCTATAGGTGTCCCAACCAGGTTGGGGTCGAACAGCATAGTCACTATATGCGTTGAAGCTGAGGGCCACAATAATTGGTTACAAACCTCTGCTTATTGTGTATGGGAGTCTCAAGCCTCTCCTAGGTGAGACATACCTTCTTCATTTGGGAGCTCACATATCCTACCCTTGTTTTCTTGTGATTGAATTTAGATTATATAGGTGTATGTGTTGTGCACGCTAGCTTGCTTAGGGTTTGTGTAATTAGAAGAGTATTTTTCATTTTTGGAGTCATTGTGGATTCGGGGCGGCACTTCGTCATTCTTGTCATTTAGCAGGACTTCCTCCTTCTACATCTTCTCCTCCTTTGGGAGAGAGAAACAGACAGTCCAGGCGGACTACTTCACACATTGATTCACACACGAGGGGAGATCATGAAGATGAAATTCCTAAGTTTCCTTCTCCACCTCACAGGGTTGGGGAAGAAGATCCTACTCCTACATATGATCCTTCACATGATATACCTACACACTCTCGGTATGATCCCTCATTCATAGGTCACTGGTATTGGTTTTCAGGTTACGAGACTCATCATGAACATGTGAGCACTAGTTATGACATGTCTGGTATTCCTGCACAGGATTTGGTACAGCATGCCGAGTTAGAGTTTGAACCTAACACTATGCTTGGGGGCATTCCTAGTCATTTCCATGTGGAAAGGTTTGGGAACATGAGTCACATTGCACCCTCCATCCCGGTGGTGGAGGTCACATCACATGTTTGTCCTAGACCTAGTGTTAGTAGTCCTATTCAGATACTAGAACCAAGATGACTGACTGTAGGGAATACCACTTACATCGTTTCACATGTCTCTTCGTCCTCTATTCCTAGTTCTTCGAATGCTATTCCTCCCCCTCATTCACATGGTTCTTCAGGCTGGAATGTTGCTACGAGTCATGTTCATACTGCTTCTACTCGCGTAGTTGTGTCTCAGAGTCAAGTACCTCCTGTTGTCTCAAGAGGTCGTATTCCTACTTCTGGAGGTCATATTTCTACTAATGGAGTTTCTCATGGGACATCTCATGTGATGTCTTATGGACCATATTATGGACCGTAGTATGCACAAACTTATTCACCTTATGGGTACGGATATCAACAACCGCTTACTCACCGAATTATGGCTTTGTGGCCCCAAATAGTCAAGGTACACCACATTATGGTGCTTCCATGCCACCCTACACAGGTAAAACGGGAGGAGGATACTATGGCCATGGCCATGGTGGTTATGATAATCAGCCCTATGTGAACCAAAATTATCAGGGAGCGTTTCATCAACCTTCTCAACCTAGGATCCCTTTCCTTGCAACATTAAATTTGTCTGACTTGTCAAGACTAATGAACGATCCGGTATCTTATGACCTGGCTTGGCCGGCTGTCCCTACGAATATTCCCTCAAACATTCCCAAATTTGAGGGAAAACCAGGAGAAGATCCTAGTGAACATGTTACTACATTTCACCTTTGGTGCTCTTCTAATTACTTACACGGAGATTCGATCTGTTTAAGGCTGTTTCAACGCACCCTCACTAGGCCTGCAGTGAAATGTTATATAGAGATACCTAGGGGGGCATTCACTTTGTTCGATGACCTAGCTATGACTTTTCTCAACCACTTCCAGCTACCAGTGCATTACAATGTTGGTACGAAACTCTTGTCAACATTTCGGCAAGACAAAGCCACGCATATCTTGGACCATATCCAAGAGTGGTGTAGATGGAAGAGATTGATTAAAGCCTTCATACCGCCGGAGTTTCTCCTTGAGTGGTTCCTTAAATTGTTACTACCTTATTTAGTGAAGGATGTTTCAACATTCAGAGTTCATAGCGAGGAACAAGACATCTTGAGGGCGCAGGAATTGGATTTGATTTATGCTCAATCTGATTTGTTATATGAGATCATTCCTAACGCTACATGTTCTGGTTTCGACCCTAAGGTCAAACCTAGACCACATGTTGATGGCATTGTTGGTTGTACAAGTACCAAACCTGTAGGTTCGGTTGTGAAATAGGTCAGTCAATTGTCTATCAACTGATCTACCTCGGGACAAGCCATGACTTCGTCTCAAACCACCCAAATGGTGAATGTGCTTTCGGTGCAATCGTCGGACTAGAAGGGTAACCAACAACCCAGAAGGAATAAGAAGAAGGGTAAAAACAATCGTAAGGGTGGGAATATGAATGAAAATGCCAATTCTAATGACAAGAACGACTGAAATGCTGGGTGGGACAAGCAACCTAAATGTAAGGTTAAGTTTCCTTACAATTTGTGTAAGGATGACCACCTCACTCACTTGTGCCCTCGAATAGAAGAAGCCTCGAGGTTCATAGTGCAGGGCCCAGCTGTGCTGACCAACCCTTTAACCCATAATCAAAACTTGAACTCGAAGACCCATGATCAGTTTGGTGGAGATCAAGATTCGCTGGAAGCTAGTAATGGTTATGGTTCCATTAATATGGTGCATGCTACTAAGGTTGTGACTCATTCGAAGGACTATGGTTCATCACAACCAGACCTTGGAAAGGAACCTGCTCCACCCGGGAGTCCTTTGCATATTGAAAACCCTATGGATAAACCTAAAGATGCACCTCACATTCCTAAGGGAGTCCTTAAGTGTTCAGGGAACAATCCTAATGCCCGAGCCACCCAGAACTATTTTGTTGTCGAGGATTTGGGCCATACTCCTTGTGTGATGTCTACACTTGAAGTACTTCAGAGTTGTCCTTCGCAAAAGAAGGATTTGCTTTCTTATCTTGGTGTTAACGATGATAACTCTTCCTCTGTCATCAAATTTAAAACCACGGTACTACAACCTTGCTTTCCTTATTATGTTTCTCTCTTGATTCATGTAGAATATCTTAACATGACCGTCAAACACACTATGATTGACGAAGGCACTGCTACTTCCATGATGTCTTTGGCATGTTGGAAGGGTTTGGGTTCCCCTGAGTTGTCTAAATCCACTACCATGTTGACTATTTTTGATGGTAGATCGTTTCAGCCGCATGACATTCTTCCTTCTCTTCAGGTCTGTTTGGGAGGGAAGACCATCGTGATCGAGGTCGAGATGGTTGATGCGCCCCTTGATTACAATCTGTTACTGGGTAGGAATTGGATGTATAGTATGCAAGCCATAGCTTCTTCTCTATTTGGAGTTGTATGCTTTCCGTTTAATGGGAATATAGTTACGATTGATCAAATGTCATTCAAGAATCCGTGTGTTACAACATCTTCGGGAGCTTCTGTCACGATTGTCGGGCACTCTCATCCGACAACTGGGAGTGTGGGTGTTGGCATGTATCCATCCCTTATGGGATCCTTTAGTTTTCTTTCACCTCTTATTAATATTGGGTCTAGTTCCGGTGAGGATTTGTCATCATTGCATTCGATGTCTTTTCGCACTACCCATATGGAAGATCCTTGGATTCTTCCTACACCAATTCCTTTGTGTGAGCCTATTGGAATGGATGTGCCATTGCCTGCAACAATGATAGCATATCAAGTGAACATTGAATGTGTTGCAGAGCCTAGTCCTTCCTCTTTGTGAACGTAGGAGGAGGATCCATTTGTGCTTCCTGCATGGGCAGTTGAGTCTTCTCATGAGCATGACTTCCTTGATAGTGTTTTTTAATTAGATCAAGTTATTATTGAGGCTATGTTTGGGGTTGAGCCACCTTGGGAAGAGTTACATCATAGATCTTACTTTCTTCCCAAGCTTGACCGTTTGGAGTGTGAAGACTTTAGGGAGATTCTTAGTGAGATAATTGGTAGTCCCATGGTTCCATCAAGCTCTCCTGGTATGATGGCTGATGGAAACATGGTGAATATATATCCTACCATTCCCATCAATATCTCTTGTGATCCTAGGAAGATTGAGAATATCTATATTGGGGTAGAATGTTCCCATGCTGAGATTCAAGAGTATACTAAGTTGTTCAAAGAGTTTTGTGACGTATTTTCTTGGTCATACGAGGAAATGCCAAGTATCGACCCTCACATTGTTGAACATGAGATTAAAACTTATCCCAATGCTAATCCTGTTTGACAACACTTGCATGTGGTGAATCCTAGAAAAGCACCTGCAATTAAGGATGAGATAGAAAAACTGTCGAATGTCGATTTTATCTATCTTGTTTCCTTGATGGAGTGTGTTTCAAATCCTGTTTCAGTTGATAAGAAACAAGGAACGATCCGTATATGCACTAATTTCCATGACTTCAATCATGCTTGTCCTAAGGATAATTTTCCCACACCATTTATTGATCAAATTTTGGATTAGTGTGCAGGAAGTGAGGTATTTTCCTTTATGGACGAATTTTCTGGATACAATCAGATACAGATCAAACTCGAGGACCAACATAAAACTACATTTATTTTTCCTTGGGGTACCTTTACATATCGGAAGATTCCTTTTGGTCTTAAAAATGCCAGAGCCACTTTTCAATGGGCTATGACCTTGATCTCCCATGATCTCAAATCTATTACTGAAGTATTTTTGGATGACCTTGCTCCCCATTCTCGTTAGAGGATGCGTCATTCCTATCATTTGAGATTAGTGTTCAAAAGGTGCTATCATTACTTGGTCAGGTTAAGTCCTCATAAATTCATCTTTTGTGTGAAGTCTGGTCACTTATTAGGGTTCATTGTCTCCAAGGAGGGTATAAAATTCGACCCTTTAAAGGTTGAGGCAATACTTCAATTGTCTCCCCTGAGAAACATTAGACATCTTCGATGTTTTCAAGGCATGGAAAATTTCTTGCAGAGATTCATCGTTAACTTTGCCAATTTGACTAGAAGCTTTATGCATCTTTTGAAGAAGGACACTACCTTTTTTCTGGGATGAGCAAGCCCAAGAGACCTTTGATTCGCTTAAGAGAGCCTTCACATTGGCCTCGGTGATTAGTCCACCCGACTATAGCCGTGACTTTTTACTTTATGTGGTCGCATCCATGGAGATGATTGTTATGGTTTTGGTTCAAGAGGATGAGGAGCTCTAGGGGCATGTCATATATTATTTGAGCCAAAACCTTATAGATGCGGAGATCCATTATTCCCATGTGGAGAAACTTACCTTAGCTACCATTCATGTGGTTCAAATATTGAGACACTATATTCTCCTTCGCTAGACCTTGGTGGTAGCCCATGTCAATCCATTTTAGTTCATCCTCACTAGAAGGATGATCGGGGGAAAGTATAATAAGTGGATTGTCATCTTGCAAGAATTCGATCTCAAGTTTGTTTCGGCAAAATAAGAAAAAATCGTTGATTTTTGTGGATCTTATATTTGATTTCCCAAGCGAGGAGGAGGAGGAAGTTTGTGAATATACATTTGTCGATGAGCAAATTTTCCCGATCTCAAATTTGGATCCATGGTATGGGGATATTATCATGTATTTACAAACATTGAAGGTCCCTAATCACATTTCATGAGATGAACGATGACGGTTACGTCACGTATCCAAGAATTACCTCATAGTGGATAACACATTATACTATCATGGGGTAGCTTCCATTTTACGTCATTGTTTAAATCATGAGGAGGTTGAGCTTGTGCTGAATGATTGCCATAGAGGGGCATGTGGTGGTCATTTATCTGGGATTTCTACAGCCCAAAAAATATTGAGAGTGTGTTATTTTTGGTCGTCGATCTTTAAAGATTGTGTCAATGCGGTCAAGAAGTGCCACCCTTCCCAGGTGTTTGCACGCAATATGCACTCACGTCCTACCCCATTACATCCAATTATCACCACCAGTCCCTTCACTAAGTGGGGGCTTGATTTCATGGATTGCAACCTAGCTTCAGCTAGGGGGCATCATCATATTATAATGGCTGTTTACTATTTCATGAAATGGGCTGAGGCTATGCCCATGGTTAAATCCGGCGGTGAGACAGCCACACATTTCATATTCAACCAGATCATTACTTGGTTCAGTATTCCAAAAGAGCTTTTCACTGACCATGGTAGGCGCTTTCAGAATCGGATGAGGGAAGAGTTGGCCTCGAAGTTAGGGTACAAGCAAGAGCATTCCTCTTCTTATTACCCTCAAGTGAATGGACAGGTTGAAGTAGTGAACAAATCACTCAAGTCCATTCTCCAATGAAACATCGTAGAAAGCAAAACCAATTGGCATATAATGTTATATCCTACTTTGTGTGCTTATAGGACCGCGGTTAAGACTGCCACCGGTTTTTCTCCATATCAACTTGTACATGGAGTAGAGTCTGTATTGTCAATTGAGTGTGAAATACCTTCTTTGAGCTAACCATAGAGCTCTTACCAGGCACTTCCCCATTGGAGGAACATTTGGTACACCTAGAGCAGCTTAATGAGCAACGTCCAGATGCCTTGGTGGCTCTAGAAGTGAATAAGCATCGCATTAAGGTCCAGTATGATAAATTTATCTGTCCAAGGAAGTTTAGTGAAGGAGATTTGGTCTTTTTGTGGGATCAAGATAAAGAACCCTTGGGGGCAAGAAAGTTTAAACCCATGTGGCATGGTCCTTACGTTGTTAAACGTGTGTTAGAGAAGGGCATGTATGAGCTAGTAGATTATGAGGGAACAACCTTGGCGGAGCATAGAAATGGGCTCTATCTTAAAAAATACTATGCATGATCCTCAGCCAGGGATGACTATTTTATATTATTGTACAGTGTTTTGCATAGTTAGGTTTTTCTTATGGTGATTGGGTTTGTTGATTAGATTTCGTTTCTTATGGCAAATGTCAATGGATTCTTCCATCTATATAGGATTCATGGATGGTGCTAGCCGTCACACTCAACACTCAGCCTCTACTGCTTGGGTGATTTATACTCCTACGAGTCAGGTATTGTCTTCAGGAGGCATATGTTTATGGCCCTCTTCAAACAATGTTTTTGAATATAGTGCCGTTATTGAGCTTCTACGAGATGCCATTTCACATGGTGTTCTCTCTCTTGAGGTACCTCTTGATTCGCAGTTAGTAGTGTCACAGCTTAATGGCTTGTATCATGTTAGGGATCTAACATTATTACAAAGATTCTTATGTGTGAGATTGTTACAATGGCAATTTAACAACATAACATACATACATGTTCCAAGAATTTATAATCAAGTTGTTGACTCATATGCTAACTACGTCTTAGATTAGCATTTGTTTCATAGACAATAATCTCATCACAAACATACATTTTTACACATGTAAATAAATAAATCGATCATCACAAAAGTTTTTCATTAAACATCCAAAATGTGATAATACATAAGTGTTATAATAAAAAAGTGGGGCTTCCAAACCACCAAAATATAATTACACAGTAGTACAAAATGTATCACTCCCAGGTATCTAAGCCTGGGGAGGAGGAGGGTGGTTCTCATCATGGAATGTCACCATGACTCTAGCTAGCCATCAAAACAACCGCACCCATGCTCATGGGACACCCACCACCTGACGCTTCATGGCCTCAGGCAAGTCCTCAACTTGCACCATGGGTACCCTATGTGTCAGCCGCACAAAGTTGGTATGAATGCTTTGGAGCGTCTGCTCCACATCCACACCCATAGTGTCGTCTCCTCTTCCTTTCTGTCTATGACAAGGGAAACCATCAGGCCGCCATGGTCCTACGTCTGTATACATATGACAAGATGTCACTATGCGTTGTCACGAAAAAAAACATGTCTTTTGAGTCTATATATATAAAAAAAACAAAAAAATTAAATAATTCACAAAACTTAAAAAGAGGGTTGGGATTCGTTACCAATGTCACTGTATGCTGATCCTGGTGGTAGAGACATGTCAGAATCTCCCCAAAAATTTGTCCCCACATAGGGGTAATCATCGATGGAAACTATCTGCCGCCACCACGATGGAATGAAATCAGCTGGATATGGGT
Source organism: Pseudotsuga menziesii (assembly GCA_001517045.1). Lineage (NCBI taxonomy): Eukaryota > Viridiplantae > Streptophyta > Pinopsida > Pinales > Pinaceae > Pseudotsuga > Pseudotsuga menziesii. Next base: position 480,868 of record LPNX010760271.1, on the reverse strand, counting down.
TGGACACCCTACCTCCACCCAGTCTGTGCATCACATCTTTCCAATGTCGTTGGGATGAATCTTGAACCCCATGAAGAGGAACGTCAACTCTAGGGCTCAGTCCCAGAACAGGCTCAAAGAAGAACGTGCTTAGTATACTGCTAAAAATAAAATTTTGTACCCTGTCCATCTTGCAATCGGTGAGATGTTGCTTCATATTACTCAACAACACAGTACTCCAATCATAAACTATGGGTCTCATCCACTCCAATGCATAGAACATCAAGGGCGATGAGTCCTGGTGGAGTGAGGCTATCCCTGCTATGCTACCGAGTGTCAGTAGTATCGCCTTTAGGCCTAGAACCTGTATGGAGTTAGTTGGGATATGACTCCTGACCTTCTCCATGTTTGGATAACAATATACAGAAATATACTCATCTATGGTGAGTCCACCTCCAAGCCCGCGAGAATGTAGGTTCACCACTTCCCCCCGTCGAGACAATCCTGTAATGAAGTACTATATGTCCTCCACCTCTATAGTGAGGGACATCCCATCGATCTAGAAAGACTCTGAGTCATGATCCTAGTAGTATACTAGCATCTGCAGTAGTCTTGGTTTGGCCCTTAAGCCACTAAGACACCAAAAATTGTAGAGCCCGCATGCACGAAGAGCTTGTTGAGCCATTAGATCACCCCGGTACTAATTCTTCTACATCCCTGTGCTCTCGTTCCCTCCATTCTAGAACCATACTGCAGATTTAATTTGAGTTTTGGTCATTACATGTCTTAGAAAAACTTGAACATGGCCTCATACACGATTTTTTTCTAAACAGCCGCATGTGTACGCGACTTTGAGCCATTTTTCTGCATATAGCCAGCACTATACGCAGAAAAATCCTCTATTTCTGCGTGGGCCAAGGTGCATATTTTACAGTGGCATAGAAATCAATTTTGACCATGGAAATTTGAAAAATTTACATGCAAATGAAAGAGCGGGGCATGGGAAGTTACCTGGAAAAAATGGTGTCGGATTCCGTTGGCTGAAACTCCCGGAATTGGCATTTGAAGTTCTGAGCTCAATTGGGTAAAAATTTCAAATGATATATAATGTTTTGAATTTTTTCTATTTATAGAAATTTTTCAAATTTTTGAAAATTTTTACCCCGTTTCTGACCCTTTTGGACCGTTTTTGACTAATATTATAAAGTAGGAGACCGTTTTGAGTGTCGTTTCCATCATTGTTTTGACTCGTTCATGCCAATTTCAGGTATGTTGTTTAAACTGGCATATAGGTTAGATTTCAACTCCATTTTCATTTTTCATGACCTTATGACCATTTCATTATAACCGTAGGTAGGAACCTATTCTATCCTATTACAGAACCTTCTTACTGTTTTAGAAGTTACATGATGTGAATTGTAGAGCTTGACCGTACATGGGTACCCTAGTTAGCTTTTTATTTGCATTTGGTGCCCATGCCAACAGTTTCTCCTTTAGGGTGTGGGATTCTATTGTATATTATTTCCATGACATTTCGCAAGACCTGCATACCCCTCTTGATCTTTTACTGGCCTATTTCCTCAGAACTCCCTTATGTCAAGTTGTAAATGCATTATAATGAGCTTTTCCTACCTCATTGAGCCTTATGCTGGCTTTCCTTACTTTGAGTATCAGCCATATAGCCCGAGCTTGTCTCATGTCTAGCCATGCAAAGCCACTTTATATATCCTTTGCAGCTTGATTCCCTATTTTTACTGGGAGGGGACTTTCCCCCAAGTGTCGTTATCCTACACATGTGTCCTTGCATTGAGAATAGGTATGTTTTGCTACTTGGAACTAGTTTTTTTTCCCATTTGACACTCGTCTCCTCCTAGTCTGTAACTATAAGGAAATTTTATTCTTTTTTAAGCTTTCCAAATAGTTGAAAAAGTCCCAAAAAAATTAAAAAACCAAAACGCCGGACAAGAAAAGATGTTATCTTTGGTAGCAGTTGAGTTGTGTCACCTTCGAACAGAGCACTGTATATCACATCCATTGGTTGGGTTAATAGTTTGACTTTAGGATTTGTACTTGTTTATATAAGTTTATCTCCACTGACTAGTTAAGCTTCCAGTCCCTATGGAGCCTCTTTCGATGCCTCCTGTGTCGCAGAGATGTCCCAGTTTTGTATATCGAGTCTATGCTGCCTACACTCAGTCACCATTCGCCTTTATGCTCTTGATCGAAGGAAGTTGAAACATGAGTCGACCATTCCTCAGTTATCTTGACTTTGCATGTCATCCATTCCTAGTATAGTTACTGGTCTGTGCACCTTATGATTGATTCATTCCACATTATACATCTTTGCTGAGTACCTTGTGTTGGATGATGGGGGATCCCTTAATGCCCTCCTTCCTGCGGATTTAATCCCATTGAATTCAGATCATTTATTCTGGGATAGGAATCTAGAGTCATGTTTGAGTGCCTTGAGACTTGCAGTCATTAGCAATAGGTTCTCTCGCCATCGACAGTTTTTTGGGAATACATCAATGTCCCATGATCGATGGATTCTCTCAAGTGTTCGACCTCAACTCATTTATTCACACTTGTTAGTTTGCACTCTCGTACCTTGATTCCCATTATCATTATCATTGGGTGATATGTTAATGGTAAACATCAATGACTGGTAATCAGATGATGGACTACTATGTTTGACCTCGACACCTCTATTCACATAGTAGGACATGTACTCTAGCGGTTTGTGTATAATACCTTCCAGATTGGTGGCATCGCTTATATGCTACCTCCTTGATCGTTCCAGTGTTCATGAGATTTCAACTCTCATGACGTGATTCCAGTATCTTTCAGACATTTCCAGCCATTATGGAGATCATGATCCTTTGTATATCTTCATCATGGATATTCTGATCTATTTATATTGTACATAGTGACGACCACACATGTCATATTGTATCAGGCCTATTCATGGCCATTGTACTCTTATGTATCCGGACTACTATATCTACTTGCAGTTATATGCAGCGCTTTATCATTGTATTGTACTGATTGGATGGATGGTTCTTCCACTGGATTCTCTATCACTCCACTTCTATGATGGAATTATAATGTATTTTAGCCATCGTATGAGCCCTCTAACCTCACACATTAGGGGGCATCTGTTACAGCTGATTTTACCACACATGGTGAATCACACTTTTATGTCCTTCCCTGTCCCTCTACAGACTCTTTAGACCCCATGGACCATTTGTGTACCTTTTATGTTTCCAATATCATCCCTAAAAACATGCAATAATTTCCATATGTGACTTTTAATCCCTTTCACATGTATATACGTGGATTTGACCCTTAAACCCGTGTACATCGAGATGTGTGCAAAAGGACAAATTCTTTTGGAGTTTTTGTTGATGTGGATCAGAATCACTTGTCTCCTAGCCTTCCATATGCCTTGAGATCACTTGGATTCAACCTTTCATTACCCCATTGAAGAGCTATATAAGGAACCCTTTGGATACATTGAAGGGGGAGGAATTGAAGAGCAAGAAAACTATAGTCCATTGTTGCCAAAGCTTATACTTGTGTCTGCATTCCTTTGTTGCTTGGAGCACTTATGTGTTCTTCCCAAGCTTGCCTTTTGCTTGTGAGATTTATATCAAGAGATGGAGGATTGAAGTGGTGGAGGCCCAAGTGGGGGACTCGGTTTCTCCGATTCATAGACATGTCAAGAGAGGTTGTCACTATGGTAATCTCTGTTTTATATTAATAGAAATATATTTTCCTGTCCAATAATGTGTGTTTAAATGAGTATATGATCCATGGATTCTCTTAAATGCTTATATGTTATTGATTATATATGCTAGAGTAGGTCTAACACAATCATATATAGCATGCTTGTATTGTTTATTGAATGTTGAGGAAGCAATTTATCAATTCAAGCTGGAGTTGGGAAGCTCAATGGGGATCTACATCAACCGTCCGAAATAAGGTATGAATCGATATCCTTTAGTGTTATATATTTGGTTTCTCTTGCATATAGGAAAGGATTTATTTCTGGAGTCAAGCTATCTGTTGTGGTGCCCCAAGCCATAGGAATTTCTCTCCGTAACAAAATTGGCGATTCCACTGGGGAGTTCCTAGTAATTGTCCTTTGGGGATTTTTATCGGCATTCAATGTTCTTGAATTACTCTGATTTATCTGTTTCTGAGTCAGGTCTGGGGGCATGTTTTCCTGGTAGTGTCTGATAGGTGTGAATTTTGTCTCAGCTTATCTATTTTCCTTCATTTTTATCTCTTTTTCTTCCTGTGTGCGATTTTTTTCCTCACAGTCGCATGTACACATGGTTTTGACTGAGATATCCACATACATACGCAGGTTTTCTGCACACAGTGGTGTATGCCCTGAGTTTTTCCTTTTAGAGGAAGACTAAGTGTTACTGGGTGAGTTTTGATGATTACTGAGTCTCCTTTGATGCTTCTAGAGTCTGTATACACCTCTGTTTCTAACCAGAGACGCCTTTTAAGGTAATTTTTTTTTAAGAATGTTCTTGTCATTGCATTTTCAATTTTTTGTTTTGGGATTAGTGCATTAGGTCTCTTTTACCTTAGTGCTTTACATGAGTGCCTTTTTATTGTGCTTGTAGAGTCCGGGGGTGGTAGATTCATTCTTTTGTTTTATTATCTCATTTTTATTCAAAAAATCCAAAAATATTTGCTTCTTTTACATCATTATGCATCATTGCACGTTGCATTTTGCAAGGTACTTGCACTAGGTTTACTTAGAGAAGTATTAGTCAGGATTTCAAATAGGAATGATTGCATTTGTCATTTGAAGAAAATTTTGCATTTCACGTAGTAGCATGCCCTATTTTTCATTCGACACAATGCATTTGCATTGATTGTTAGGTGTGCAATTTGCTTCATGCTACGTCATAACACCATTGGTTGCACGGTCATCTACCTTTTTTTAGTAATAAAGCCAAATAAAATAAACGCTTAATTAAAATGGATTACACTATTTTCTTTGATAGGGTACACCAACAAGATTAGGTTTTAGGGTCTTGGAATAGTTCATTGTGAGTAAATTCTCCAAGACCACTAAACAACAACATGTATGTGTCTGTCCAGGTGAGAGTGTAAAATTCCTTGGTATAATTAGTGTTTCTCAGGATCCTCCTTTTACAAGGGAGTTAAGCACGAGGTAGTGTGAGCGGTTATTGATTGGGATGACCCCTAGTCATAACTGAGTAGCACTGGAGATATTTCCAGGATTGTATTCATATCTGGGGGCTCTTTCAAGAGTTTCGGGCTTTTCTACCCTGCCCATATGGTCAATCCCACCTGCAACTATCCTCCTGAGTAGTGATTATATTGAGGTGACCTTAGTTTCCTTACCTAGGTTATATAGGGGGTACTTTGCAGGGGTTATTCTGCAAGTGTCCCGTCCAGGTTGGGGTCGGACAGCACAGTCGCTATATGCATTGAAGCTAAGGGCCACAATAATTGGTTATGAACCTCCGCTTGTTGTGTATGGCAGTATCAAGCCTCTCTTAGGTGAGACATACCTTCTTCATTTGGGAGCTCACATATCCTACACTTGTTTGCTTGTGATTGGATTTAGATTATATAGGTGTATGCTCTGTGCATGCTAGCTTGCTTAGGGTTTGCGTAATTAGAAGAGTCTTTTTCATTTTTTGATTCATTGTGGATTTGGGTGTGGCACTTCATCATTCTCATCATTTAGTAGGACTTCCACCTTTTGCATATCCTCCTCCTTTTGAAGAGAGAAACAGACAATCCAGGAGGACTACTTTGCACATTGATTCACACACGATGGGAGATCATGAAGATGAAATTCCTGAGTTTCCTTCTCCACCTCACGAGGTTGGGGAAGAAGATCATACTCCTACATATGATCCTTCACCTAATTTACCTACACACTCTAGGTATGATCCCTCATTCACAGGTCACGGGTATTGATTTTTGGGTGACGAGACTCATCATGAACCTGGGAGCACTAGTTATGACATGTCTGGTATTCCTACACATGATTTGGTACAACATGCCTAGTTAGATTTTGAGCCTAACACTATGCCTAGGGGCATTCCTAGTCATTTCCATGTGGAAAGGTTTGGGAACACAAGTCACATTTCACCCTCCATCCCGGCGGTGGAGGTCACATCACATGTTTGTCCTAGACTTGGTGTTAGTAGTCCTATTCGGATACTAGAACCAAGACAAGTGACAGTAGAAAATACCACTTACATAATTTCACATGTCCCTTCGTCCTCTATTCCTAGTTCTTCGAATGTTATTCCTACCCATCATTCACGTGGTCCTTCAGCCTGGAATGTTGCTACGAGTCATGTTTGTACTATTGCTACTCACGTAGTCGTGTCTTAGAGTCAAGTACCTCATGTTGTCTTGGGAGGTTGTATTCCTACTTCTAGAGGTCATATTCCTACTTATGGAGGTCATATTCCTACTTATGGAGTTTCTCATGGGACATATCATGGGACATCTTATGGACCATATTATGGACCGTAGTATGCACATAATTATTCACCTTATGGGTACGGGTATCAACAACCCACTTACTCTCCAAATTATGGCTTTGTGGCCCCGAATAGTCAAGGTACACCTCATTATGGTGCTTCCATGCCACCATACACTAGTCAAACGGGAGGAGGATACTATGGCCATGGCCATGGTGGTTACGGTAATCAGTCCTATGTGAACCAAAATTATCAGGGAGAGTGTCCTCGACTTGCTCAACCTAGGCTCCCTTTCCTTGCAACGTTAACTTTTCTTGACTTGTCAAGACTAACGAATGATTTGGTATCTTATGAGATGGCTTGGCAGACTATCCCTACGAAGATTCCCTTGGACATTCCCAAGTTTGAGGGAAAACTAGGAGAAGATCCTAGTGAACATGTTACTACATTTCACCTTTGGTGCTCTTCTAATTCCTCACAAGAAGATTCGATCCGTTTAAGGTTGTTTCAACGCACCCTCACCGAGCCTACATTTAAATGGTATATAGAGCTACCTAGGGGGGCATTCACATTGTTTGATGACCTAGCTATGAATTTTTTCAACCACTTCCAGCTACCAGTGCATTACAACCTTTGTACGGAACTCTTGTCAACGTATCGATGAGACAAAGCCATGCATATCTCGGACCATATCCAAGAGTGGCGTAGACAGAAGAGATTGATTAAATCCTTCATACCGCAGGAGTTTCTCCTCGAGTGGTTCCTTAAATAGTTACTACCTTCTATAGCGAAGGATGTTTCTACATCCAGAGTTCAGAATTAGGAACAAGCCATCTTTAGGGCATAGTAATTGGATTTGATTTATGCTCAATCTAGTTTGTTATATGAGATCTTTCCTAACGCTCTGTGTTCTAGTTTCAACCCTAAGGTCAAACCTGGACCACATGCCAATGGCATTGTTGGTTGTATAAGTACCAAACCTATGGATTTGGTTGTGAAATAGGTCAGTCAATTGTCTATCAACCAATATTCCTTGGGACAAGCCACGGCTTCGTCTCAACCCACCCAAATGACGAATGTGCTTTCGATGCAATCGTCGGACCAAAAGGGTAACCAAAAACCCGAAAGGAATAAGACAAAGGGTAAAAACAATCGTAAGGGTGGGAATAGGAATGAAAATGCCGGTTCTAATGACAAGAAAACCTGAGATGCTGTGGGGGGGCAAGCAGCCTAAATGTAAGGTTAAGTTTCCTTGCAATTTGTGTAAGGAAGACAACCTCACTCACTTGTGCCCTCAGATAGAATAATCCTCAAGGTTCATAATACAGGGCCAAGCTATGTTGACCAACCCTTTACCCCATAATCAAAACATGAACTCGAGGACCCATGATCAGTCTGGTGGAGATCAAGATCCGCCGGAAGCTAGTAATGGTCATGGTTGCATCAATATGGTGCATGCTACTAAGGTTGTGACTTGTGCGAAGGACTATGGTTCGTCACAACCAGATCTTGGAAAGGAACCTGCTCCACCCGAGAGTCATTTGCGTATTGAAAACCATGTGGATAAACCTGAAGTTGTACCTTGCATTCCTAAGGGATTCCTTAAGAGTTTGGGGCATAGTCCTAATTCCCGAGCTGCCCAGAACTATTCTGTTTTTGAAGATTTGGGCCATACTCCTTGTGCAATGTCTGCACTCGAAGTACTTTAGAGTTGTCCTTCACAAAAGAAGGCTTTGCTTTCTGTTCTTGGTGTTAACAATGATAACTCTTCCTCTGTCATCAAATTTGAAACCGCGGGACTATAGCCTTGCTTGCCCTATTATGTGTCTCTCTTGATTCATGTATAATGTCTTAACATGACCGTCAAACACATTGTGATTGACAAAGGCGTTGTTGCTTTCGTGATGTATTTGGAGTGTTCGAAGGGTTTGGGTTCCCCTGAGTTGTCTAAATCCACTACCATGTTGACTGCTTTTGATGGTAGATCATTTCGGCCTCATATAATTCTTCCTTCTCTTAAGGTCCGTTTGGGAGGGAAGACCATCGTGATTGAGGTCGAGGTGGTTGATGCGCCCCTTGATTACAATCTATTACTGGGTAGGAATTGGATGTATAGTATGAAAGCCATAGCTTCTTCTCTATTTGGAGTTGTATGCTTTCAGTTTAATGGGAAGATAGTTACAATTGATCAAATGTCATTCAAGAATCCATGTGTTACCACATCTTCAGGAGCTTCTGTCCCGATTGTCGAGCACTCTCAGCCAGAAACTGGGAGTGTGGGTGTTGGCATGTATCCATCCCTTATGGGATCCTTTAGTTGTCCTACACCTATTCTTATAATCGGGTCTAGTTCCGGTGAGGCTTCGTCGTCATTGCGTTCGATGTATTTTCGCACTATCCATGTGGAATATCATTGGATTTTTCCTACACCGAGTCCTTCATGTGAGCCTATCAGAATGGACGTGTCATTGCCTATAGTAATTATAGCATGTCAAGTGAACCTTGAATGTGTTGCAGATCCTAGTCCTTCCTCTTCGCAGACGGAGGAGGAGGACCCATATGTGCTGCTTGCATGGGCACTTGAGTCTTCTCACAAGCATGACTACCTTGATAGTGTTTTTCCATCAGATGAAGCTATTATTGAGGCTATGTCTGGGGTTGAGCCACCTTGGGAATATTTTCATCATAGATCTTACTTTCTTCCTAAGCTTGACCATTTGGAGTGTAAAGACTTTAGGGAGATTCTTAGTGAGAGAATTGGTAGTCCTGTGGTTCAATTAATCTCTCCTGGTCTGATGGTTGATGGAAACATGGCGAATATATCTCCTACCATTCCTATCAATATCTCTTGTGATCCTAGAAATATTGAGAATGTTCCCATGCTGATATTTAAGAGTATATTGCATTGTTCAAAGAGTTTCATGACATATTTGCTTGGTCATACGAGGAAATTCCAAGTATCGACCCTCGCATTGTTGAACATGAGATTAAAACTTATCCCAATGCTAAGCATGTTTGACAACACTTGCGTGCGGTGAATCCTAGAAAAGCACCTGTGATTAAGGCTGAGATAGAAAAACTGTTGAATTCCGATTTTATCTATCCCATTCCCTTGATGGAGTGGGTTTCAAATCCCATTTTGGTTGATAAGAAACAAGTAATGATCCATATCTGCATTGATTTCCGTGACTTGAATCATGCTTGTCCTAAGGATAATTTTCCCACACCATGTATTGATCAAATTTTGGATGAGTGTGCGAGAAGCGAAGTATTTTCCTTTATGGACGGCTTTTCCGGATACAATCAGATACAGATCAAGCCTGAGGACCAACATAAAACTGCATTTATTTGTCATTGGGGTACCTTTACATATCGAAAGATACCTTTCGGACTTAAAAATTCCAAAGCCACTTTTCAACGGGCTATGACCTTCATCTTCCATGATCTTAAATCGATTATTGAAGTCTTTTTGGATGACCTTGCTACCCATTCTTGTCAGAGGATGCGTTATTCCTATAGTTTGAGATTATTGTTCGAAAGGTGCCAACATTACTATGGAAATTGAACCCAGTGATAGATTAATTTTACTCACAACAATTAACAATTGATCATGCAAAATCACTCACAAAAGAGACTGAAATTGGAGCTGAAAACTAAACTGTATTGACTCAGTGTACAATAGAAAACCCTATAAAATAATAGGTTTCTATATAAATAAAACACATCAGGGATTCGAATGCATGAGGAGCAATTCGAATCTAGCATAAAGCAGGCTTACTAAAAGTAAGCAAATCCACCATAGGTGTAAAAGTTGATCCCAAATCTGTCATGGAGCTCACGAATTAGCAAAATGGATTAGGAAAGATAAATAGTGATGGAATGACAACTCATACATGCTTTTCCAAGGAGAAAATAGAGGAGGATGGTTAGGACAAAAAACTAGTCAACCTCACCTAGTCTAGCTTTTCCTTTTGCCTTAAAACACTGAAAAAGCAGGCAATAAAGCAGAAAAAGCAGAAGGGCACTTAGGAGGCCAGGAATAAATTAGATTTGATTCCTTGAGTTTTCCCAAGTGCTACATGGGTCAAATAAGGCAATTTGGACCACTATGGATAGGTAATTGACAACTTGCATAAGGCGGGACACATGAACTAGGCAAATAAGACAAAAATAATGAAATTAATGTCTAAGGTGGTAAACTATGGGTTGATTATTCTAACACCCCCCCTTAAGCCTAAATTATGAGTAATATATCAGAAAATTATAGGGCCTAGCAACAAGGCTTATTCACCCTTTACATACTGCATGTCCATTTAAACAAGGAAAGAGGCAAAACCAACTTGGGAAAATCCTCCCTTAAAAATGGACTGTAAAACAAAATTTGGAAATCTTGTCTTCACTCATGCTTCACAGCATGATCAGCAATCCCCAGCAGTGATTTTATATTGCTGAAGGTCTTCTCACAAAATTCTTTGGTGAAGATATCAGCTACTTGTTCTGAAGATGAACAGAAGAGTAGGTGAATGGTGCCATCATTCACAAGCTCTTTGATGTAGTGCATATGGATCTCAATGTGTTTGGTTCTCTACTTCTGAACTGGATCTTTGCAGATTTGAATGGTACTCTGGTTATCATAGTAGATGGTAGTTGAGTACTTTGATTCGAAGCCACACTCTAGAAGTAAACCCTGCAACCATAAACATTGAGTTGTTGCATTAACAACTCCTCTGTACTCTGCTTCTGTAGATGAGAGTGCAATGGCACTCTGTTTCTTACTTGACTAGATGATTGGCCCTTATGCAAGCATAAACACATATCCTGATGTGGAATTTATGTCTGTGCTATCACCTTCCCAATCACTGTCAGTAAATCCAATCAAATCAAGATCATATTTTGCTTTATAGAAGATCCCATGTGTCTTTGTTCCCTGAACAAAGTTAAGGATCCTTTTGGCTGCTTTCCAATGGATCTCATGAGGCTGATACATATATCTAGAATCCACACTTACTACATAAGAAAGATCAGGTCTAGTATGTGTCAGATACAACAAACATCCAATCAATTTCCTATACAGTGTATTGTTTACCATAGGTGAAGAATCAGCTTCTTCCAGCTTCACTCCTGAAAGGAAAGGAGTTTTGCTTGCTTTGCAATCCTTCATTTTGAATTTTTTCAGCAATTCGAAGGCATATTTGTACTGGTACACCTTGATTCCAGATTTGTTTTGAGCAATCTCAAGCCCCAAAAATTGACTTAAGAGCCCCAAATCTGTCATGGAGAAGGCTTGGTTCATTGCACCCTTTAAGGAAGCAATCTCATCCTTTAAGCTTCCTGTAATGAGGAGGTCATCAACATATAACACAATTATCATTAATAAACCATTAACTAACTTCAAATAGACATTTGGATCTGATTTGCACCGAACAAAATTCAGTGATAGCAAGAAGCTATCGATCTTGGCATACCAAGCCCTGGGGGCTTGCTTTAGCCCATACAATGACTTTATCAACCTGCACACAAGAGAAGGGTTAGTAACAAAAACTTGAGGCTGCTGCATATACATCTCTTCAGTGAGATCTCCATTTAGGAAGGCACATTTTACATCCATGTGATGTACCTCCCATTGCCTTGAGGCTGCAATGGCTAAGGCTAGCCTGATGGAATCCATCTTTTCCACTGGGGCAAAGGTCTCATTGTAATCTATTCCATGAGCCTGTGAGTAGTCCTTGGCTACCAATCTAGACTTTTACTTCAGTGGTGAACCATCAGCAGCAAATTTTCTCTTATAGACCCACTTACACTGGACTAACTTTCTCCCTAGGGGAAGATCCACTAGCTCCCATGTGTTTCTCTTCTGGAGTGAGCTGAACTCCTCCTTCATGGATGTTTGACATATTGGATCTCCTACTGCTTCTTCATATGTTTGAGGATCAGACTCCACCATCAAATAGCATTTTTTAGCAAACATAGGATCCTTCATGCACAGACCACACTCAAATTGAGATCTAGTCCTCCTTGGGTCATTGGGATCCCCAGCTAGCTCTCCTGCTGCATGTAGTGTCTTGGCTTCCCATTTTGTCCTTATAGGGCTGTTAGGGTCTGCAATAAACTCATCTCCATCAGACAAATCAGAATCAGCATGTTCAACAAACTCTTTACTTACTTCCTGAGGTTCAGGTGGAGAAGAGGCTTCTCCAACTTCCATTGTTGCAAGGGGTTCTTCTTCAAAATGAACACACCTTTCGATGAAGGCTTTTTTTGTGCTAAAATTGATCAGTTTGTACCCTTTTGAATCTTAATATTATCCAACAAAAGTACACTCTTGTATTTGGGGCTGCAAATCCTTCCTCTTCTATGTTGGAATTCTAGCCCAAGCCTTTGAGCCAAAAATCCTAAAATGGGTCACATCTGGCTTGTGCCCACTCCATGCTTTGAAGGGAGTCATACCATCAAGATGTTTATGAGGCACCCTATTCTAAATATAGGCTGCACAGTTGATAGCTTCATCCCAGTACTTTGGTGGCAAATTTTTGGCCTCCATCATGCATGTTTCCATTTCCTTCAGTGATATGTTCTTCCTCTCAGCAACACCATTTTGTTGTGGTGTGTAAGGGATAGAATGATGCATATGAATACCTGCATATGCACAAAAATTAATAAACTCAGATTTTACATACTCACCACCATTTTCAGATCTGAGGACCTTGAGTTTCCTCCCAGACTGGTTCTCAACCAAATCCTTAAAGACTTTGAATAGGCCGAAAACTTCAGACTTGTGTTTCAGGAAGTAAACCCAGCAATACCTGGAAAAGTCATCAATGAAAGTCAATGCATATTTGGCCTGACTTATGGACATATGAGGAAATGGGCCAGAAACATCACTGTGGATCAGCTCGAGGGGTGCAGAGGTTCTCTCATGACTAGCTCTCTCAAATTTATGCTCTGGGTGTTTTCCTAGGATACAACCTTGGCAGACTCCTTTGGAAAATTTTATCTTGGGAAACCCTATGACCATCTCTTTTTCACTAAGACCAGAAATATACTTGTAATTTAGGTGGCCAAATATTTCATGCCAAATCTTGCTTTCTTCATTAGCATGAATCAGAAGAGCAGAGGGTTTTGAGTAAGGTAGGAAGTGTGAGAACATGTATACCTTTTGAGCATGATTTGCAACTCCTTTTGCAATGACTCTACCACTTGAGATCTCTGTGATCTCAACTTCATCAGGGGATAATATGACTTTCTTAGGATACCCAGTGTGGTTCATCTGGTACATTGACAAGAGGTTGGAGGCAAGACCAGGCACATACAATACATTGCTGAATTGACCATGATCAAGATCAATCCTCCCTTTTCCCAAACTTTCAGTGAGAGAGTCATATCCCAGTACTATAGGTGGTCCTTTCGACATGTCAAGTGAGGAGAAGGCCTCCTTGGTCAAAACCATGTGTCTTGAAGCTCCAGAATCAATGATAAAACTGGGTGAGCTTGATGTGCCAGCAACCAATGCATGAACTCTCTCTTTGTCATCTGAACTTGATCCTCCTTCTCTCTTCTTTGAGCTGTCTGGAAGGGAGATGCCATTCTTCTCCAGGAGTTTGGTCAGCATGTCTATTTTCTTCTTCATACAAGAGCTTTCAATGTGATTGCCCTTATTGCAGTATGCGCACTTGCTCATTTCACCTTTGTTTTTCTTCTTCTGGTAGTTCTTCTTGGAACCTTGTGGCTCCTTTGGAGACTATTTCTTGTCTCTCTTTTGCTCAGGTGGATTTTTAGCTTTATTTTTGCTTTTTGAATCCACCTTTGAATCTCCAGCAATCAGATCTTGATATTTGGATGGTTTGATGGTGCCCATCACCACCAGCTTATCCTGTTCTTGTGTGAGAGATTCCATGAAATCTGCAAGGCTAGGCATCTTCCAGGTTCGAGCTGTCAATTTTGTGGCATAGAAGGTCAAAACAAACACTGAATAGTCAGGGCCTAGCTTCAAGATAATGGCCAAGATGAGCTGATCATCCTTCTTTTCGATCCCACACTATTTCAGCTGCAAAACAAGTGCTTTGAACTTGGAGAAATATAGCTGCAGGGATTCAAAGCTATTTAGAATCAGAGAAATCAGCGCATTTTCAATTTGATGTCCCCTCATCTCATCTATCTTTCCAAAAAGATCAGCAAGATTCTCCCATACTTCATTCGGTGATGTCAATCCATCAAGATGGAAAAGGAGGTCTCTAGAAATACTCAGACACGGGAGACCATAGGCCTCATCCCTCCTGTTGTGCCATTTTATCTTCTCTACAGTTGCATTGGGCTCTACTTCTGTTGCCATAGTCACCCTGTAGATTCCTTTCGCTCTCAACAGTATCTCCATCTCTGCTTTCCATTCAAAGAAATTGAAGGGAGTCAAGATAGTTTTATGTGATTGATCTATAGCTTAGAAAATCTGTCCCGGCTGTCAGTAGAAGTCTCCCAGTCACTGTTGTCGAACCTGCAAAACAATTTTTAAGGAGAGATATCGATATACAATGGCTCTGATACCATGTGGAAATTGAACCTAGTGATAGATTAATTTTACTCACAACAATTAACAATTGATCATGCAAAATCACTCATAAAAGAGATTGAAATTGGAGCTGAACACTAAATTGTATTGACTCAGTGTACAATAGCCAACCCTGTAAAATAATAGGTTGCTGTATAAATAAAATACATCAGGTATTCGAATGCATGAGGAGCAATTCGAATCTAGCATAAAGCAGGCTTACTAAAATTAAACAAATCCCCCATAGGTGTAAAAGATGATCCCAAATCTGTCATGGAGCTCACGAATTAGAAAAATGGATTAGGCAAGCTCAAGAGTGATGGAATGACAACTCATACATGATTTTCCAAGGAGAAAAGAGAGGAGGATGTGTAGGACAAAAAACTAGTCAACCTCACCTAGTCTAGCTTTTCCTTTTGCCTTAAAACACTGAAAAAGCAGGCAATAAAGCAGAAAAAGCAGAAGGGTGCTTAGGAGGCCAGGAATAAAGAAGATTTGATTCCTTGATGTTTCCCAAGCACTACATGGGTCAAATAATGCAAGTTGGACCACTATGGATAGGTAATTGACAACTTGCATAAGGTGGGACACATGAACTAGGCAAATAAGAAAAAAATAATGAAATTAATGTCTAAGGTGGTAAACTATGGGTTGATTATTCTAACAATTAATTGGTCAGGTTAAATCCTCATAAATGAATCTTTTGTGTGAAGTCTGGTCGCTTATTAGGGTTCATTATCTCCAAGGAGGGTATACGAGTTGACCCTTTAAAGGTTGAGGCAATACTTCAATTGTCTCCCCCGAGAAACATTAGACATCTTCAATGTTTGCAAGGCATGGAAAATTTCTTGGGGAGATTCATCGTTAACTTTGCCAATTTGACTAGAGGCTTTATGCGTCTTTTGAAGAAGTCCTTTGATGCACTTAAGTGAGCCTTAGCATCGACCCCAGTGATTAGTCCACCCGATTATAGTTGTGACTTTTTACTTTATGTGGCCACATCCGTGGAAATGATTGGTATGGTTTTGGTTCAGGAGGATGAGGAGCTCCAAGAGCATGTCATATATTATTTTAGCTGAAACCTTATAGATGTGGAGATCTATTATTCCCATGTGGAGAAACCTATCTTAGCTACTGTCCATGTGATTCAAAGATTGGGACACTATATTCTCCTTCGCCAGACCTTGGTGGTAGCCCATGTCAATCCATTTTAGTTCATCCTCACTAGAAGGATGATTGGAGGAAAGTATAATAAGTGGATTGTCATCTTGTAATAATTTGATCTCGAGTTTGTTTCGGAAAAATCGAAAAAAATCATTGATTTTTGTGGAGCTTTTATCTGATTTCCCAAGCGAGGAGGAGGAGGAAGTTAGTGAAGATACGTTCATCGATGAGCACATTTTCCTGATCTCAACTTTGGATCCATGGTATGGGGATATTATCATATATTTACAGACATTGAAGGTCCCTACTCACCTTTCATGGGATGAACGACGACGGTTACGTCACGTATCCAAGAATTACCTCATAGTGGATAACACATTATACCTCCGTGGGGTAGATTCCATTTTACGTCATTGTTTAACTCATGAGGAGGTTGAGCTTGTGATGAATGATTTCCACGGACGGGCATGTGGTGGTCATTTGTCTGGGATTTCTACAGCCCAAAAAATATCGAGAGTGGATTATTTTTGGCCGTCGATCTTTAAAGATTGTGTCAATGCGGTCAAGAAGTGCCACCCTTGCTAGGTTTTTGCATGCAATATGCGCTCATGTCTTGCCTCATTACATCCAAATATCACCGTCAGTCCTTTCACTAAGTGGGGGCTTGATTTCATGGATTGCAACACAGCTTTAGATAGGCGGCATCATCATATTATAGTGGATGTTGACTATTTCATGAAATGGGCTGAGGCTATGACCACGGTTAAATCTGACGGTGAGGCAGCCGCACATTTCATATTCAACCAGATCATTACTCGATTCAGTATTTCGAAAGAGCTTGTGACTGACCATGGTAGGCCCTTTCATAATTGGATGATGGAAGAGTTGGCCTCAAAGTTAGGGTATAAGCAAAAGCATTCCTCTTCTTATTACCCTCAATTGAATGGACAGGTTGAAGCAATGAACAAATCACTCAAGTCCATTCTCCAACGAACCATCGCACAAAGCAATACCAATTGACATATCATGTTATATCCTGCTTTGTGGGCTTATAGGACCACGGTTAAGACTACCACCGGTTTTTCTCCATATCAACTTATACATGGAGTGGAGTCTGTATTGCCGGTTGAGTGCGAAATCCCTTCTTTGAAGCTATCCATAGAGCTCTTACCAGACACTTCCCCATTGGAGGAATGTTTGGTCCACTTAAAGCAGCTTGATGAGCAACGTCGAGATGCCTTGGTGGCTCTAGAAGTGAATCAGTGTTGTGTTAAGGTCCAGTATGATAAATCTGTCTGTCCAAGGAGGTTTAGTGAATGAGATTTGGTCCTTTTGTGGGATCAAGCTAAAGAACCCTTGGGGGCAGGAAATTCTAACCCCATGTGGCATGGTCCTTACATTGTTAAACGTGTGTTAGACAAGGGCATGTATGAGCTAGTAGATTATGAGGGGATGACCTTGGCAGAGCCTAGAAATGGGCTATATCTTAAAAAATACTATGAATGATCCTCAGCCAGGGCTAACTATTGTATATTATTGTACATTTTTTTGCATAGTTAGGTTTTTCTTATGGTGATCGGGTTTGTTGATTATCTTTCGTTTCTTATGGAAAATGTCAATGGAGTCTTTCATATATATATAGGATTCACGGATGGTGCTAGCCGTCACACTCAACACTCATCCTCTATTGTTTGGGTGATTTATACTCCTACGGGTCAGGTATTGTCTTCAGGAGGCGTATGTTTATGGCTCTCTTCAAGCAATGTTGCTGAATATAGTGCCATTATGGAGCTTCTACAGGATGCCATTTCACATGGTGTTCTCTCTCTTGAGGTGCGTCTTGATTCACAGTTAGTAGTGTAACAGCTTAATGGCTTGTATCATGTTAGGGATCCAATATTATTACAAAGATTCTTACATGTGAGATTGTTAGAACATAAATTTGACAACATAACATACATACATGTTCCAAGAATTTATAATCAAGTTGCTGACTCATATGCTAACTACGTGTTAGATTGGCGTTTGTTTCATAGACAATAAGCTCATCACAAACATACATTTTTAAACATGTAAATAAATAAATCGATCATCATAAAAGTTTTTCATTATACATCCAAAATTTGATAATATATAAGTGTCATAATACAAAAATGGGGCTTCCGAGCCACCAAAATATAATTACACGGTAGTACAAAATGTATCACTCCCAGGTATCTAATACTAGGGAGGAGGAGGGGGGATCTGATTGTGGAATGTCACCACGGCTTTAGCTATCCATCCAAACAACCGCACCCATGCTCGTGGCACACCCACCACCTGATGCTACATGGCCTCAATAAATTCCTCGACTTGCGCCATGGGTACCCTATGTGTCAGTTGCACGAAGTTGGTATGAATGCTTTGGAGCATCAGCCCTACATCCAAACCCATAGTGTCATTTCATATTCCCCTCCGTCTATGACAAGGGAAACCATCAGGCCGCCGTGGTCCTACGTTTGCATACATATGATAGGATTTCACTATGTGTTGTCACGAAAAAAAACATGTCTTTTGAGTCTATATATATCAAAAAAAACAAAAAAATAAATAATTCAAAAAACTTAAAAAGAGGGTTGGGATTCATTACCAATGTCACTGTATGTTGATCCTACTGGTAGAGGCATGACGAGATCTCCCCGAACATCTATCCCCACATAGGGGTAATCATCGATGGCAACTATCTGCCGCCGCCACCATGGAAAGAAATCATCTGGATACAGGTTGGACACCCCACCTCCACCAAGTCTGTGCATCGCATCTACCCAACGTCATTGGGATAGATCTCAAACCCCGTGAAGAGGAACATAAAATCTAGGGCTTAGTCCCGAAACACGCTCAAAGAAGATTGTGCTCAGTATACTGCTGAAACTAAAGTTTCATACCCTACCCATTTTGCAGTCACTGAGTTGTTGCTTCATGTTACTCAACATCACATTAATCCAATCATAAACTATGGGTCTCATGCACTCCATAGCATAGAACATCAAGGGCCGCGAGGCTTGGTCGAGTGAGGCTAGCCCTACTATCCTGCTGAGTGTCAATTGTATGGTATTTAGGCCTAGCACCTGTATGGAGTTAGTTGGGATGTAACTCCTGAACTTCTCCATGTCCGGATAACAGTATACAACAATATACTCATCTATGGTGAGTCCACCTCCGGGCCTGCAAGAACATAGGTTCACCACTTCCCCCCATCGAGACAATCCTGTAATGAAGTATATGTCCTCCACCTCTAAAGTGAGGGACATCTCATTGATCTGGAAAGACTCTGAGTCAAGATCCGAGTAGTCTACTAGCATATGGAGCAGTCTTGGTTTGGCCCTTAAGCCACCAAGACACCAAAACTTGTAGACCCCGCATGCACGAAGAGCTCATTGAGACATTATATCGCCCCATACTGCTTCTTCTACATCCTCATCCTCTTGTTCCCTCCATTCTAGAACCATCCTGCAAATTGAATTTGAGTTTTGGTCATTACATGTCTTAGAAAAACTTGAACATGGTCTCATACACGACTGTTTTCTAAACAGTTGTGTATGTATGTGACTTTGAGCCATTTTTCCGCATATATCCAGCCCTATATGCATAAAAATCCATGATTTCTATGTGGGCCGAGAGTGGCCTAGAAATCAATTTTGACCATGGAAATTTGAAAAATTTACATGCAAATGAAAGAGCAGGGCATGGGAAGTTACCTGGAAAAAACGGTGCCGGATTCTGCCAGCTGAAACTCCCGGAATTCGCGTTTGAAGTTTTGAGCTCAATTGGGTAAAAAATTCAAATGATATATAATGTTTTGAATTTTTTACTATTTATAGAAATTTTTCAATTTTTTGAAAATTTTTACCCCCTTTCTATAGTTTTGGATCGTTTCTGACCCTTTTGGACCATTTCTGACTAAGATGATGATGTAGGAGACCGTTTTGAGCGTCGTTTCGACCATTGTTTTGACTCGTTCGTGCTGATTTCAGGTATGATGTTTAAAATGGCATATAGTTTAGATTTCACCTCCGTTTCCATTTTGCATGAACTTATGACCATTTCATTATAACCATAGGTATGAACCCATTATATTCTGTCACGAAACCTTCTCACTATTTTAGAAGTGACATGATGTGAATGGTAGAGCATGACTGTACATGGGTACCCTAGTTAGCTCCTTGTTTGCATTTGGTGCCCATACCAACAGTTTGTCCTTTAGGGTGTGGGAGTCTATTGTATAGTATCGCCATGACATTTTGCAAGAGCCTCATACTCCTCTTGATCTTTTGCTAGCCTATTTCCCCAGGACTCCCTTATGTCAAGTTGTAAATGCATTATCATGAGCTTTTCCTGCCTTATTGAGCCTTATTCCAGCTTCCCTAACTTTGAGTATTATCCATATAGCCCGAGCTTGTCTCATGTCTAGCCATGCAGAGCCACTTTATATATCCTTTGTAGCTTGATTCCCTAGTTTTACCAGGAGGGGACTTTCCCTCGAGTGTCGCTATCCTACATATGTGTCCTTGCATTGAGCATAGGTATGTTCCACTGCTTGGAACTAGTTTGTTTGCCCATTTGACACTCGTCTCCTCCTAGTCTGTAACTATAAAGAGATTTTATTCTTTTTCAAGCTTTCCAAATATTTGAAAAAGTCTAAAAAAAATAAAAAAAAACCAAAAATTCAGATAAGAAAAGATGTTATCTTTGGTAGCAGTCGAGTTATGTCGCCTTCGAACAGAGCACTGTATATCGCATCCATTGGTTGGGTTCATAGTTTGACTTTAGGAGCTGTACTCATTTATTTGAGTTTATCTCCACTGACTGTTAAGCTTCCAGTCCATATCGAGCCTTTGTCGATGCCTCATGTGTCGCAGATATGTCCTAGTTTTGTATATCGAGTCTATGCTGCCTACATTCAGTCACCATTCACCTTTATTCTCTTGTTTGAAGGAAGTTGAAACCTGAGTCAACCATTACTCAGTTATCTTGACTTTGCATGTCATCCATTCCCAGTATAGTTACTGGTTCATGCACCTTGTGATCGAGTCCTTCCACATTATACAACTTTGTTGAGTACCTCGTGTTGGATGATGGGGGATTCCTTAATGCCCTCCTTCCAACGAATTTCATCCCATCGACTTTAGATCATTTATTCTGGGATAGGAATCTAGAGTCATGTTTGAGTGCCTTGAGACTTGCAGTCATCAGTGGTAGGATCTCTCGCCATCGACAGTTTTTTGGGAATACATCGATGTCCCCTGATCAATGGATTCTCTCAAGTGTTTGACCTCAACTCATTTATTCACACTTTTTAGTTTGCACTCGAGTACCTTGATTCCCATTATCATTATCGGTGGGTGATCTCGTGTTTGTTAACAATATACATCAATGACTAGTAATCAGACGATGGACTACTATGTTCGACCTCGACACCTCTATTCACATAGTAGGACATGTACTCATAGTGGTTTATGTAGAAGACCTTCCATATTGGTGGCATTGCATATATGCTACCTCCTTGATCATGCCATTGTTCATGAGATTTCATCTCTCATGACTTGATTCCAGTATATGTCAGATATTTCCAGCCATTATGGAGATCATGATCCTTTGTATATCTTCATCATGGAGATTCAGATCTATTTATATTGTACGTGGAGATGACCACACATGTCATATTGTATCATGCCTATTCATGGCCATTGTACTCTTATGTATCCGATACTACTGTCTACTTGTATTTATATGCAGAGATTTATCATTGTATTGTACTGATTGGATGGCTGGTTCTTTCGCTAGGTTCTTCATCACTCTGCTTGTGGGATGGACTTATAATGTATTCCGGCCATCGTATGACCCCTCTGACCTCACACATTATGGGGCATCTATTACGGCTGATTTTACCTCACATGGTGAATCACACTTTTATGGCCTTCCCTATCCCTCTGCAGACTCTTTAGACCCCATGGACCATTTTTTTACCTTTTATGTTTCCAAGATCATCCCTAAAAACATGCAATAATTGCCATGTGCAACTTTTAATCCCTTTCTCATATATATACGCAGGTTTGACCTCTAAAACTGTGTACATTGGGATATGTCCAAAAGGCCAAATTATTTTGAAGTTTTCCTTGATATGGATCCAAATCACTTGTCTCTTGGCCTTCCATATGCCTTGGGATCACTCGGATTCAACCTTCCATTACCACATTGAAGAGCTATATAAGGAACCCTTTGGATACATTAAAGGAGGAGGAATTGAAGAGCAAGAAAACTATAGTCCATTGTTGCCAGAGCTTATAGTTGAGTCTGCATTCCTTTGTCCCTTGGAGCACTTTGGTGTTCTTCCAAAGCTTTCCTTTTGCTTGTGATATTGCTATCGAGAGATGGAGGATTAAAGTGGTGGAGGCCCAAGTGGGGGACTTAGTTTCTCCGATTCGCAAACGTGCCGATAGAGGTTGTCACTATTGTAATATTTGTTTTATATTAATATAAATATCTTTTCATGTCCAATAATGTGTGTTTAAATGAGTATATGATCCATGGATGCTTTTAAATTCTTATATGTTATTAATTATATATTCTAGAGTAGGTCTAACACAATCATATATAGCATGCTTGTCTTGTTTATTTAATGTTGAGGAAGCAATTTATCAATTCAAGATGGAGTTGGAAAGCTCAATGGGAATCTACATCAACCGTCAAGAATAATCTGGTATGAATCAAGATCCTTTAGTGTTAGATATTTGGTTTCTCTTGCATATAGGAAAGGATTGATTTCTGGATTCAATATGTCTGTTGTGGTACCCCAAGCCATAGGAATTTCTCTCCGTAACAATTATACTATTACTGAAAAATAATTTTTGGCAGTAGTTTATTCTATTAATAAGTTTTGTCATTACATCACAGGTTATGAAGTTTTTGTGCATACTGATCACTCTGGCATTATATTTCTAATGAATAAACCAATCACCAATGATAGAGTAATCCGATGGTCTCTTTTATTGAAATAATTTAACATTACCGTCATTGACCGACCTATTGAAGAAAATATCGTAGTAGATTTCCTTTCCCATATTCAACATGAAGACAATACTAAACCAGTTGATGACACTTTTCCTAATGAACATCTATTTGTTGTACCTGTTCAAACCCCTTGGTTTACAGATATTTCCAATTATTTAGCAACTGGGAAAATACCAAACCATTTGTCTCCAAATGAGAAGCATCGTATTATAGTTCAGAGTTCCAATTATTCTTGAGTTGATAACGATCTCTTCCACACTAGTCCAGATCTTTTTATTTGATGATGCGTGTGAGAGGATGAAATGCAATACATCCTCCATGCATGCCATGACGGACCATGTGGAGGACATTTTTCTGATAAGAGGATGACATACAAAGTATTACATTCTGGTCTCTATTGCACAGGCATTTTTAAGGATGCTGCCAAATATGTTAAATGATGTGATAGTTGCCAAAGAATGGGTATACCTACGTCATTTGATCAAATACCATTACAACCCCAAGTCATGATTGAACCTTTTGATAAATGTGCTCTTGATTTTGTAGGACTGATTTCCCCCATGTCTCGTAAAAACAAATATATCTTAGTTTGCACAGACTATGTCACCAAATGGTTTGAAGCTAAAGCTTTATTTAGAGCCATAGAGAAATCAGTGGTAGAATTCATATATGAAGAAATATTCACCCGATTTGGTGTACCTAGAGAAATTGTCACATATCAAAGTACTCAATTTACTATTAATGAAAGAACTTACTACGAAATATGGCATCCAACATTGAAAATGTTCATATTATCACCCTCAAGATAATGGTCAGGTAGAATCAACTAATACAGTATTGGAAGCCATTTTAACTACAACCATTCACTTACATCATAAGGATTGGGCAGATAGACTCCCTGAGGCTTTATGGGCCTATAGGATAACATGGAGAAACACTACCGGACATACCTCAATGAGTTAGTGTATGGAAAACAAGTCCTTTTACTTATTGAATTTAAATTTAAAACCTTTTGTATGGCAGCACAATTAGGAATGAATTTGGATGAAACACATAAACAACGAATATTACAGATTAATGAGATAGATGAAATTAGACAAGATGCACTCCAAAGAATGATATTAATACAAAATCAACAAAAAACATGGCATGATAAATTTATTAAGCAAAAGCAGTTTAATACTGGAGATTGGGCACTACTATTCGACTCACGATTTAAAAATTTTAAAGGAAAATTACCGACCCGTTGGATGGGTCCATATGAAGTAGTTACATCTTTTGACAATGGGTCGGTAAAAATTAAAAAAATTGATGGCTCAGAAGTTTCCTTTGTAGTAAATGGACATAGAATCATACTTTATAATCAACCGGCATCTAAGCAGGATTTTATATAGAATGTTTTGCAACAAAATGAAATGGAATTAGTTGAAGGAGAAGCTATTCCTCCTCCTCCTGATCCTTGAAAAATATTTTGGGTTATTATCACTTGTATATATGTAAATATGTGCTTGTTTCTTTGAATAAATAAGAGTCATTTCTAATAGGTTGTTTACACAAGAATCTTTTTCTTTTATGTCTTTATGAATAAATTGAATCATCTAACAAGTGGTTTTGCAATTTGATTCCAAGTATATTATCTCTATGAGCAGCTAACGAAATATTACTTGGACAAGGGAAGTATGTTAAATACTCATCAGGTATTTTAACCTTTCTTGGGGTAATTTTGAAATTTGCAGCTTATATTGATAAAATTTTTATAAATCCTTTGTATATCATACTTAACCATTTCACTATGATTCATATAGTTTTTGGTATCTTGATTCAGAGATGCATATTTCTGATTTATTCTTTTAAACAGTTGCTTGATAAGACCCACTTTCATTATCATATTTTTCACAACCTTATTTTTCACCTATGGATTACTAGTTCATCCTATACTTGTTATCAAAACTTGTCTCTTGAGTGTTTTGGTGATAAGTCAAAAGTAAGTGGAATTTTTGTCTGTGGGGAACATTAATTTTTAAAGAAGGACTGTTAGGTTAAAGAACAACTTTAAGTTATTTTCTTTTGACATAATTTATGGTGAGGCCATTATAAAATTATTTATTTAAAAAAAAAATTGAATTTTGTGTTAAGTAGGATTTAACACGCTCTAGTACCAATCGACTTCCATATATTTAATATCATTATACAAGGAAAACCCTGCGGGGTACTGAACACGCCTGCTGGAAGTGGGTCAATCCTAAGTAAAACCTTATAATAGGAAGTTTGATAAATGTAAGTAAACCTGTCGGGGTATTGAATAGGCTAGCTAGAAGTGGGTCTATGCTTGCATGGTACCAAGATAAACCCGTCGGGGTACTGAACAGGCCTGCTGGCAGCGGGGCAATATCAGGTAAAAGAGATATGGTTAATGCACCACTATGCACATAGTTCATAAAATAGTGTTAATATAAAGAAAATTCTTCAAAAAATATGTCATGGCCAATTGTTTATAATGTCAATTGAGAATGGCTGTAAGTTGGAATTTGCCTCGACCGTCTAATTCCGCATATGCCTAAGATGTCATTATCTTAGAAATGGGACCTATAGTGGTAAATATCACACACTGTGGGGTACACTTAAAATATTTTATGATGACAGGATATCTTTACAATGAGGCATGGATGGCTAGTTTTTCCTATGGTATTTTTTTTATTATATTATTCTCATTTAAGTGGTCTTTCTCAACACTATTCTATTTTTCATGAATATACATCTCCGAATCATTTCTATTTACTTGTTAGTTTTTCTTATAAATAATAAACAACATGATATAACTATTTACTTTCCATTTTTATGGAAAAATAAAATTCTTCTCTGTGTATTGCTTGAGGACACACCATCTCCTTGGTTTGGGGGACGATCTGAATAAAAATGGTGATATTATAGCACTTATGATTAAACTATCCTAACCAAATTTTGTTTTTGGGAAAATAGTTTTTACTTCCATTTCACTGTTAATAATCCTATCCTCTTACCCAATCATGCATGAAAATGATCAATCTTTTTGTTATTCAAAATGATATTTATGTTTTTTTGTTACATGTTCAACCTGTCTAAAGTTTTACTTTGGACATGGTTGAATTAATTTCAAACCTTATAAATGACAAAATTATTTTGAACCTGAGAACTGTTAAATTAAGAATGTTGAAAAACCCAATAAAGTCATTTTTAACCTTCATGCAATGTTTGACATGAAATATATGTTATTTTTAAGTTATAGGTTAAAAGAGTGAAGTTTAAATTATCTTCTTCATCTTCCAAGTCGAAGGCAGCTGCTAGTTTGCCTTCTTCCTAAATTGTTTTTCTTTCTTTTTGCTCAGTGGGACCTGGCATTTTTCCAGTTTGGGGGAATGTTGATCCTAGATTTGTTATCTTTCTTGGCAGTTAAATTACTCATTTAAACACATGTTTTATTATCTTTTGCATATTTTATGTCGCGCAAATCACTATTTCGCATCAAGTTTGAGTTTATTTAAGGTTTATATAAAATCCTTTTATTATTGTCATTTTATGGTTTTATTAATTAAAAATGGCATTATTAAAGAACATTTGATGTATTAATTGATTTGTATATTTGTTTGCATATTTTATAATCTTTTTGAGCCAGATTAATAAACAAAATGCATTCAACCTTCCTTGCGCATAGCACGTCCAACTCGACGTCTAGCTTGTCATCTAGCTTGCTACGCGAAACTCATTGGTAGTTTTCCAGATGTTGAAACATGTTGCTGTAGACTATAGTCCTAAAGTGTGGAAAAAAATAGGCATTTCATTCTCTCTAGATCAATGCCTAGCGTATCCATCTCATGGTCCAGATTGTCATTCATCTCTCTGTCTAGATCGCTCATCAGACTACGCACTGCTGAGAATTGATTTCAGGTATTAAAATGTGAAACAGCCTGAAAATGACCTGTTGTCCATGCATCTGGGTGATGAAGCTCACTTCAGGATGATTTGCTAGCGTGCAACCTCCTTCGCTTGCCACCACATCAAAAATCCACGCATTGGGTTGATGCATTTAACCTATGCTATAGAATATTCTCCAATACGTTCTCGTCTTTCCAATACCATCCCACCTGTTGTGCTAAGGAAGGAGTTGTGCGCCACATCTGAAGACTGTTCATGCTGAAGAGGAGCCTGTGCATACGTTGTCTTATAAAGAAGACCAGAACCACGCTAAAGAATGGAGGATTCTTTTTTGTTGGCCTCTGATCTATTATGTTCCTTTATGATTGACTAAATTTAGAGAGCAGTCGACCACTAAACGGTCGACTTTATCATCTCTATAAAATTTTACATATAACATCCTCTGTGTGAGAGCTACGTTAGCCAAGAAGAATTAGTTCGCAGTGTTATCAGTTCATGCTTTGATTTTTTCTTAAGAACACTATATTTCTATTCCATCATTTGAATAGGAGCTGTATGTGTTGCTATTGAAGATTGCGTTTGAGTAGAAGTTAGCAAGGAACCACCCTTGATTACTGAGAGGGATCCTCATCAACTAGAGGTTTCTTTTATTTTTTATTTCTTTGATCCTTTTTGTTGTAGCTAGTTTAATTTACACTTTGTCATTCTTTTCAGTTGCCAAGTGATATGGGTTTTTCTATAGGACCTAGACATTTCACAAGAATTGATATTGTACAATGTGGACGAACAGACTATGAGTAGTCTTAATGGTTTTCGAGTTAATGAACAGATACTGCGTCTTGTTCCAAAATTTCCAGGTGGAATCTATTCATCTAATTTACTTTATCATCAATTTGTCTGTAAATCTGACTTGGATTAGTTTACATTTACTCGGTCCCTTTTATTTTGGGTTGGTGCAATTTTTGGTTGCAGTATTTTCACACCACACTCAGATGCATGAAGTTTTTGTCTAAAAGACGTGGTAGGGAAACACTATATGTGAAGTATGTGTTGAATGGTCATGCCCTTTTCCATGATATCTAGTTATTCAATTTTCATGTATAATATTTCATTGACATTTAGTTGTTGGTCAATATAGGATATTGAGATGAACAAAGAAAATTGGAGTGCTCTTTTTTATCCTTACCCCTTCTTCAACGCTTACAAAAATTATCTTCTGACCAATATGATTTACGTCTAAGGAGGGGTTGGGTCAAGTATAGATTAAGGAAACTCACTTTGAAGGTGTGGCAGTGTTTTCTTCAATCATCATGTTTTGGTGGATACTCCTCATACAAAGTCTTTAGTCTGATATGTATTTGTTAGCAAGAATTTGCTGAGTGAGTGAGACACTTTTGGGATGCTACAATGCCATCCCTATCCTACTAAATATGTTGCAATTCAAAGAAATGTCCCCACTGTGAGTTTTTATGGGTTTACAATGGAAACAAGGGGTTCCAATATAGGAAGGTTATAAGTTTGATATACATGGTACCATGTATGAATTTAGGCATTAAGTTGGTGTGTATATGTTTTGGAAACCATAAATGGATATTTATGTTTCACATGTTTCACAAACCAGATTGGGAAGACATCTCCTCCTCAGTGAAGAGAGTCTTCACCAAAGAGTTGAAATATGTTATGTTTAGTTAACAATGGATATAGTATATGTTATGTTTAGTTAACAGTGGAATGCAAATGGGCCATGTTCCAAATACTAAGTTCCTTTAGTGATGGAACGCAAATAGAGACCATCCCAAACAACAAATTCAAGGTAGAAATTTAGAAAACAATACACCCATCAGTTACAATATAATCAAATGTTTTTATAATTTTATTTTTTTTGATTGTGAGAAAAATATAGTAGGTATACACTTTATTTTACTAGCAAAAATACCCATCAAAACTCAACACTATATGGTCTGAAGGATAGTAAGTTAGTTTATGGAATGTAAACGTGTTGATGTATTTGTAAATTCGGAATGTATTCACTTGTATATTTCATATATTATATTTCATTGGTCCTCGATGTTCATATCAGAAGAATCATTAATGTAATAAATTCATGTAAATTCATAGAGGTTAACTCTCCTTGTTAGACGGGGGGGATTTCCGACAGTTATGGGGAACTAGGGTTAATAGACTCTCCTAGAGAATTCAGCCCTGGTAAGTGATTGTCAAGTCATAAATTAGTATAAATAGTGTTATCTCCTAAATAAAATTTTCAATAAGTTCACTCAGAACAATTTATTTTTTGCATAGTGATGAAGATTTCAGGGCATATTATGAAGTATGTTTGGGTGACTACCAAAGTTGGAATATTTGGTGTTCTTTTTTTCAAGAAATTCAAAATTTTTAGCTTTCAGTGGCTTAGAAAAACTTTCTAACAGTTCATTAGCCACCGAAAAGCCCATCTTTTGGCAGCTAACAGTTGCAACGCAGGACCACAATTAACCACCGAAATCTAGTTGATCACATTTTAATAAAATTTTGGAAAAAGGGACTTTCAATGGCTTAGGTGAATTTACCAACAGTTCATTAGCCACCAAAAAGCCCAGCTTTCAACAACTAACGAGTGATTCCAGAAAGACATTAACCACCGAAAGCTCGTTAAAAAAAAAATTTGGAAAGAAAGCTTTCAGTGGCTTGGGAGAATGTACCAATGGTTCATTAGCCACTGAAATCCCTGCTTTCGGTAGTTAATGAATTAAACGTTAGATTCTCTTAACCACCGAAATTGGCGTTTTATTGTGAAAATGAATCATTTAAAAATGGTGATTATGAGCGACTGAGGAATCATTTTGCAAAAATATCGGAGGCTTTTGTTCCTAACATCTCAAAGAATAATAACCTCTCTCAGTTTTCCTACAAGTATTGCACATTGGGAGAATCCAATCCATCTATGATCCCTAATTTTTGGATCTCAGAATTTCCCTGTTTTACACATGTTTTTGAAATATAGATCTCGGGAAAATGAAAACAATTTTCAAAAACACGAAAGAGGTTTTTTCTCACAACAAACCAATATACAAAAAAAAAAAAATTTATACACAGGTGTCACATATTTTAAGGAAAAAATCCATCTCTGAGCCCCAGTTTTCAACAATTTAGCCAAATGTTTAGGGAAAAAAGATGACATGTCAGTCCTCCATGTGGAATTTTTGACCTCATCTATCAATCCATGAAGATTTGATGCATATGTAGAACAAATTTCAGCACCATACAGAAAAATACTCAACTTTCCTTACTCAGACTTTGAAGATCGAGAAGAAGAGGAAGTTGGAAACCCTAGTAGAAGTGGCAATAAGCATCTTTAGCCCAGAAGCAGCATGTGAGACTGCTACCAATACAGAACCTAGGCAGGCTACAGAGACATCAAAGGGAAAACACCAAAACCTATTAAAAAACAAGGCAAAGAATCCGAACCCTAAATATCAAGCACACATTGCACTTGAAACCCTAGTTGAAGGTGCAATCAAGGAGAAATGGGTCAGAAACCCTACCTGCTTTTGACACACCATGACTTATCTGTCAGATAATAGGTCATAGCTATACTTTGGTGATCACTGTAGTTTTTTAAGAGTTAAATAAGTGAACAAGGGTTAGAATGAGATAGACTAGCACTTAAATTAGGGTTTTTGACCTAATTTTGCAAAAAACAGTTATTTTATTTATTTTTAGTAAATTAGATCCAATTTTTCAGGATCTAAAGATTTTTGTAAATGCTATAAAGCCTAAGACTTATTTTGAATTAGGGGTTAGAATTTAGGGACCTTTATACCATTATTATTATCAATATTCTCATATTATTCATGACCTAATATAAGCTCTTTTGCTATCATGTGTTCATCTTCCATATCTTTTCTACTCTGTGCTTGTGCTCGAATGTCTGATTCAGGTTTATTCATGTTATCTAACATCTGATAGTTGTCATCCTATATATATGTTGATGAGTTGAATTGAAAGTACTTTCCTTGTTATGATTAGTCATTTATATGTAATTGTTTTATATATGAATTTGCCAGCATAGTAAGCTCTCCATCTTTTCACCCTATTAGCAAACCTATGAATAGTGGTAGTTAGAAGCCTTATATTTGATTGAGTTTTATGCATGTATTGAGAGTGTGAGGTACTATAGGTCATATAACTTGATCCATTTAGAAAAAATATAAAAACCTTTAAGTTACCAGGCATCCTCGAGTTGCAACCTAGAGGAGTTTCCTGGAGTGATAACAAATTGGCGTTGCTGCCGAGGAGAGGAGATTGAAGCTCAGATTCCCTGGGAGATGACATAGATCCTACTTTGATGATAGACAAAGTCTGGACATGATTATGGTTGTAGTCATCTATCTGGTGACTCCATTGGAATAAGGTGGCTTCAAGAAGACCAAGTACTAGATCAAACCCTCAAGGGCCACCAGTAACACCTATTTCAAATCTAGAAGAGATTCTAAGAAGAGCTAGGGTTTCACTAAGATAGACCTCCAGAGATGTAAGGGGAGATACATTAGGTATTTCAAGAGGTATTTCTGATGCTATATCAAATAGAACTCCATTTCAATCTTCTTATGCTGAAGCATCTAGTTCTCAGGAGTTTATAAGTAAATCAGAAAATTTTAGGGTTGAGGAATCTTCAAGCATTTTCACTCGTGAAGATCTCATCCCTGGTGAATCCATTGAATAAATATGGCTCTAAGAAGGGCTCATACCATATAAAATCAAGAGAGGCCACCAACAACACCTATTGCAGAGCCAGAGAAGATCATCAGAAGAGGAAGAGCTCTACAAAGGCAAAGTTCCAGAGCAACAAGGACATCTAGATCAGATTTGTTTGTAGTGGGAGAAGAAAACCTAGCTCTATTGCTAGGGAAGATTTACAAAGACTTCTATTTCCCTGATCCATCTGAATTTAATAAATCTCCATTGTGGAGGATCTAGTTGATAAAATCTAAAGAGGCTGAATTCAAAATCCAAGTACCAGTTCATCAGTTTACTTTATGAACTGCTGTTATTTTTTATTAGCTCCTTTATAATTTTCCCTTCATATGTTAAAAGAATTATCCTATGTTTTATATATTCTGAATATTATTAGACATCTTTTATAAATCTATCTTTAGAAGAATATTTGCAGCCTGCTTGTATTGTAGAATGTGAATCAGTCTTTGTGTCACAGCTCATTTATAAAAATGACCTATGTATCCAAATTCCTTCTAAATCTAATCAGCCATGTAACCTTGAAGAAACCAAAACTGATTCAAAACCTATGTAGATATCAACACTCGTTTCCATAACCTTTGAAACTTGTCAGCAGATTGTTATCCTTCATGATCATCCCACATCCTTTCAAATCAAAATCGGGATGAAGATGTTTAAGCCATTAAAAATGCCCTCTCATCTTCATCCTTATCGTCTTCACTGTTATGAATATCTCCCTTGGTTTTTTGGAGAGAATCAAGCTTCAACTGAAAGGCACTTGGAATATTTCAAAGATTTTATTGACAATTTTCATATTGTTCATGAGGATGTAATCATGAGATTTTTATCTAAATCGTTGATTAGAGATGCTGCTATATGGTTCAAGAGTTTAAGAGCTAACTCCACGGGTTCTTGGATAGAATTCACTGATGCCTTTTTGAAGCATTGGTGTGAGAACAAATCTCTTTATTTGTATCTCGCTGATTTCTATGCTTTGAAGAGAGAGGAAGACAAAAATTTTCCTACCTTCAATCTAAGATTCTACAACACTTATCATGATATGCCTTTGAAGATCCGGCCCATAGAGACAGCTGCCATGATATATTAAGTGATGGGACTAAATTCAAAACTTTCCCTTCTTTTGCTAGAAAGGAAATCTTCATCATTAACCATTCTGTTTGAAGATGCTTTAGAGGTGGAGGAAAACATTTGTGCTTCAAGGAGAATCCCAGAGCAGTTTGATTTTGAAAACCATCATCTACCTGAGCCAGATAAACATCAGTATGATTCAGAATTTGATCAGGAAGATTATGAGTCTAAAGCAAATTTGGAACAATAGCAAGCATGTGATCTACTTTCATATTTAGAATCAGATTCTTCAGTGTTTGCAAAAGTACTCCCAAGACATGTATGAATCTGGATTTTATGATCAATTTGGAAACCAGGATGAGCTTATGATAACTGATGTTTGTATAGCCAATTATATGTTTTCAACTGATCTTTATTCATATGATGTAAACCCTGTTTTATCATCCTATTGTGAGCACTATTCTAAAAAGGAAATTTTAATGATTAATGATCAAGATCTGATCATAAGAGAACAAGAAGGTTCAAATCAGCCGTTGAGCTTGCATTTTGATCCGACAAAGGTTGAGCAGTCCACATTCAACATTGACATTAGTGAAGGAAAAGATCAACAACATAAAAATGTATTTCCTGTTGGCTTTTATGACCCTGTTGCTGACTATCTGGAACTTATAAGCAACATAGATATCAAAATATTTTTATCAAATGATAGTTGGTTCTATAACCCTTTGAAACTACATTGCTGCATGCTAGGGTTTCATTTATTTTTTGGGTCAAGATCAAGGATAAGTTCATTAGATCAGCTTCTAACATGGCTTCATTGGAAGCTTGATGTCACTTGAAAAGAAGACTCTACTGATTATAATTAGGACTAGGAATATATGGGAAAATAAGATCTTAATATAAAAAGCTAGGTCATTTTCAGTGGTTCTCATGAATAACCAAAGCGGGCTATAGGTAGGTTGCAGCGGATCAGTTATGAAGGACAAATGACTCCATTCCCAATGGAACACTAGAATATAACTTTAATATTTTTTTTTAGGAAAGTGTTATAACTAAATCCTGTCACCAACATGTGATAAGATCTCTAACATCTATGTTTTCCCTAAATACCAATAAGCAAAGCGGGCTATAGGCAGGTTGCAGTAGATCAGTTATGAAGGACAAATGACTCCAGTCCCAATGGAACACTAGAATATAGCTTTAATACTTTTTTTTAGGAAAGTGTTATAACTAAATCCTTTCGCCAGCATGTGATAAGATCTCTAACATCTATGTTTTCCCTAAATACCAAACTTGGAGTGGAAACATTGATCTAGATGTCGATTTTACATAAAAAACCCTAGCACCACTTTTTCCCTTTAGCTGATGAGAGGTACCTTATACAAGACTGCCTGAGTCCTGTTATAGATGAGTGGTGCCACCACATATGGGATTTGTTCTTAGAGTAGTTCTTACCTTTCACTGCTCTGTCATAAAGGTATATAAATGGTACCCTTGATAAAAATGGGAAAAAAGAGGATTCTCGAGGCTTCTAGAACATAAGCCTCATGTCCTACATTATCCCTATCAATCTAGGTGGGTTGGAGTCGAGATCCCTCTTGGTAGGATCTTATGGCCACCTCACCCAAAATTCTCTCAACTATCCCTATCCATTGAGCCCTATAAATACAAGCTCATATCCATGGTTGAGGGGGAGAACTGAATGGTAATGTTATGTTGTTGAATTGACTACCTAGCCAAATCAATTTGAGAGCACACAAGAGCAAGTTGGAGCTATCGGGGATGACGTGTTTGTCTTGTGGAGGAGTTTTCCAACACTAAGGAAATGGTTGTAAGATTCTTCATTGATTTCTTAACGCAAATCTAATTTATGGCCCACATATCTATTGTACTGATCTCGCATGTATATGTTACTGGATTCCTTAGTCACTAGTATGAATGTGTAAATAATGTTCTGGTATCTTTGATGTTCTTATTTGTTTGACATGTTATGCAGGTACATAGGTTTCTCATCAAAGCATTATTCTAGGTGTTTACAACATTCAAGGAATTTTTTCACCCTTTGTCATTCACTTATTTGTTCTGGATCTGAACCATTCATACCAGAGGAACAACTTCTGTCCGCAGAAGGTGCAATATTCCTAACAACAAATCCGGTGACTCTGCTAGGGAGTAAAGTCGGTTTCAGTTGATCTGACCTTCTTCATTCCTTTAACACTTGTCTGAATCTAGGCTCTAGTATGTAACTCTCTTCAGTCAGATCTACCATTTGATTTAGTGAAGTTTAGTTTGAAAGTTTCAAATCTGTTCATATTTGAACTACTTTGACTTTACATGCTCTGTTTTATTGTTAATTCATCAGTTTTTGTCTCGATTTCAACAATTTTTAACTTGAAATGTCATTCTCTTTGTGTTTTGGATTTATTCAGGGAACCGCGCATGTGTTGTAGGCAATAAGCGGTGCCACTGCTTGAACCTTGTTAGCAATAGGCAGTGCCACTACCTGAGTGTAGTGATCCAGATGAGGTTCTCATCCATAATCGCTCTATCAAAGACCCCTCCAGCGCGGTGCCAGGTATGCCTTGTTCCAGAACTTGATTTTTTGTTATTTTTTGCAAAAGTAGGCTTTTTCTTGCTTTCAGCCCTGCACTGTCAGGCTTGCTTGTCTGAATCTGAATGCTCATGGTTGAAATTTTTGTGGTAAAACTTGTTTGATTGAAAGAATTCAAAAGCTAAGTTAGGATTGTTGATTATTCGTTTGCTTTCATTCTTGTTGGTTGTGATTCTGAAAGGAATTGTTGAAAGCTTAGGTTTCAGTTGTATCTCTTTTCATTTCATTTATAAAGACTAAAAGAAAAACAACTTGATCACCATCTTAATTTCATTTTTTCCATAGAATACTTCTTTTTTCTTTTAAAAAGAAATTTTTTGTTGAGATTGGGTCATTATTTTTACTAAGCATAGGGCACTGGATCTCCGATTAGCCTCATAAGCTTCCAGGTTCCCTTTGTTCTTTTGTCTATCTTTTATTATTATTGTCTCATCAAAATAAAAAATATTGTAGTTTTAAGTTAGATCTATCTATGTTTCAAAGAAAAATCAAAATAATAGATTGCATATGCATGTAGCGTGCTTATTGTTTTTCTTTTAGGAAAAGAGGCTCTTACCCATCTGATTGCTTTCAAAAAGAAAAATGAGTTTGGAATGTGTTGCTTGTATTTGGATTTGATATGTTCAAAGTAGTTGTTTCGGAATTTTTTGTTTTCAAGGAAAAGAAAATACTCTCTCTCCCTCCCATAAGTAGGAATACCTCGAATAGTAAAGTGAAATATTTGCATCTACATATCTGCATGGTTTTACTTTTTCTGTCAAAATTCCATGCATTCACCTAACCATCCACTTTAAAATTAATGGTAGTTATAGGCTTAACATTTACATATAAATTTGAGTGATAGGCTAGAGACGCATTTAGGCATCGTTAAGCGTAGGAGCTGTCATTACTTGTCTGCACTAAATCCTGGGACTTGCACGGTTCTTCCACATACCGTCGGTATATCGAACAACCTTACACATAGCCTTGAGGTATATAGAAAGGTACTTCAAGTACTTGATTGTATATAGGAAGGCCCCTTGTGAACAGTTGTGCATTATACAACACTACTACCGATTTGAGCTCCCACATACCTTGCGTATATCGAGAGACCCCACTAACATACCCTTTCCAAACCGAGTTAGCCTTTTGGTCGTCTTGGATTTACTTGTGAAGCTTGTAAAGGCTTGATAATCCCAACGAGAAACTATACTATCTGAACCATCCCTGTCATTTAAGTTTGCTTCTTTGGCCTATAGCTTGACTAGGAGAGATTTTGGTGTGTTTTTTCTAGTTTTGAAACCCTAGGTTAGATAGGAACTGTAAAAAATAGCTGAATTGAGATAGTCCAGAAGAGTACGGGGCTTGCCACCTGATTTTACTCCTGCTTTAGGAGAATATCCTATGGAAGCTATCAACCAAGGAGCTGCTACCAACTCCTAAGTGGGAGAAAATGTGGTTGCAGAAAGCAGAGATCCATATCCTTCACACGATCCTCCCTTGGCTCAAAAACCTTCTAGGGGTAATAATTTTTTCCATTCTCCCATAGAAGGTCATGTTGATGATACTACCCATCCAGATTATGGTCCCAATGCTGTGTTTTGGGATACCTCTATGGGACAGACCATTGCTTCATTTGGAACCCATCCAGACTCTTCTGAAAAAATTTCACCAAATGAAGAAGAACATAGAAAATATTGAGCAGCGATTCTCCATGCAAGAGACCTTGAGAAGAAAATCAATATCATATTAGGTACACCACCACCTTGCTCGGTAGTTTTTCCTCGTAATACAGACCCTTGGCCTGCAGGATATCACTCACTTGTTGATTCTATGAAACCCATTGAACCTATTCTAGATCATGCTGTGACTCTGCATAATCCAGGTTAAACCACCAACCCCACCACCTCCCATATTATGTCTGTTCCAAATCCTCCTGAGTCTTCCGCACCCAGGGAACAACATTCAATTCTTGTTTCAGCAACACCTTCTATTGTCAGGAGGAAACCCCAGTACGACCTACATTACCTATCACTTGAGTTGTAGCTAGTAATGGATAGAACTCTAGTATAGAGGGAAAACAAAAGCGAAATATCCATATCTGCTATGCGGAGGTGACCACTTCATGAAGGAGTGCCCCCATCGTGAAGAGATTAACCAATTTCTAAAAACTAATCCTAGGCTATCTATTCTCATGGATCCTTTTCCCTCTCAACAACAACTGATAGACCACATGTCTAATCAGGGAAAATCGAGTTCTTTAGAGGAATTTCACATGATGTCCTCAGACACTATTAATTTGCAAACTCGAATTCAGAGTTATGACAAACCCATAGAAAAGAAAGAAGATAGTTATTATTCAGGAAAAGCTCCCTCTACTGGTTCTCTCGAGTCCTCGTCTACTAGTCCCCTAACCATCGTGAAACCTAATCTCAACATGGTTTTATGTCCACCCAAGAATGTTCTTAGGAAGGTTGTCTTTAACCCTAATGCCTGAGCTACCTAGTTTTATAATCTAGTTGAATATCTTGCTCAGGCACCATGTGCAATGTCTACCTTGGAAGTGCTCCAAAGTTGTTCAACGCAACGCAAAAACTTGTTAACCGCGTTAGGAGCTTTAGACCCAGACAACACTAATTTGATTCACTTTAATGTCAAGAAATATAAGTCTAGGATACCTCACAAACTCGCTTTCCAAATCATAATGAAATTAGTTGAAAATAAGGTCTTTAGAACTATCTTAGACAAAGGAGCTTCAACTTTGGTTTTGTCCCTATCTTGTTGGAAAGCTATAGGCTCTCCTAAGCTTGTAACATCACCAATGACTCTGAAAGCCTTTGATGGATGAGGTTTCTAGCCCCATGATCTCATACCATCCCTTTCAATCGAGCTTTGGGGAAAAACCATTTCAATTCAAGTGGAAGTGGTAGATGCCCCTTTAGACTACAATCTCCTACTAGGAAGAAATTGGTTTTATGCCATGACTGCTATCACTTCAATAGTATTTTGAACCCTCTGGTTTCTGCATCTAGGGAAGATTGTAACCATTGATCAGCTCGATTTCTGTATGCTGGATGTTACCACTGCTATGGCTAATAACATCCATATGTTAGGCTAGTCCCTCCTCCTTACCAGTTGATTGCGGTAGGCATGCTAAAGGATTCTTCCCTCATGGGGATTTTTCCATCAACCTCTCCTAGCACAGAAATAGCGATAGTAAATATGATTTCTTTGCTTGATTATGATCCAAAGGGAAAAAAATTTGTTGAGTCCACCTCATTCAGTCTGCATGAAGTCATGTACAATGTTATTCAAACCATTTCTGATGACCACACTGATGACCTTCATCTAGTGGCTTCAGACCCTTACCACCTTCCCTACTAGTTAGAACCCTCTCTTCCTACTCTGGTTTATCTCTCCAATACTTTTCCTTCTGATGAGTCCATTATGGAGATCATGAGTACGAATGAACCTACATGGGAGGATAATCCCCATAGATCCTCGTTCCTTCCCAACACTCGTTCGGTAGACCATGATTTTTCATCCCTTTTTACTACTGATATTGTCAAAACATATCAAACTCCTATATTGTTGCAGAACACAAAGTCTGAAGGAAATCTATGCAACATTACTCAAACAAATCCAATTGACATATCAGCCAAGCCTGACACCCTTGATCACATTCATGTTGGGAAGAACTGCTCAACAGAAGAATCTGAAGCATATAGAGCACTTTTCAAAGAATTCTGAGATGTCTTTTCCTGGTCCTACAAAGAAATTCCTGTGATAGACCCATCCATTGTGGTTCATCAAATAAAAACCTATCCCACTGCAAAACATGTTAGGAAAAAACTGAGACATGTCCATCCATAGAAATCTGCAGCTATCAAAGCTGAAATAGAAAAGATTCTAAAAGTAGGGTTTATTTATCCTGTACCCCTAACATAATGGGTATCGAACGTCATCCCTGTCAATAAAAAGCAGGGCACCATTAGAGTCTACATAAATTTTAGAGATTTGAACAAAGCTTGTCCCAAAGACAACTTTCCCACTCCGCATATAGACTAGATTATCGACAACTATGCCGGAAGTGTCATCTTCTTGTTTATGGATGGCTTTTCGGGTTATAACCAGATTGATATTTTACCTGCTGATCAGCACAAGATAGCATTTATTTTCCCATGGGGAACATTTGCATATAGGAAGTTACCAATTGGCCTGAAAAACACTGGAGCCAGTTTCTTGCGTGCTATGGCCTATGTGTTTCACGATATAAAACATATTGTAGAACCATACCTTGATGACCTCCCATCTCATTCACAACGACTAGAGGACCACCCTGGTCATCTTGGAGACATTCTACTGAGATTTCATCATTATAACATATGGCTCAATCCTCATAAATGTGATTTTTGCATTGAGATGGGATGCCTGTTAGGTTTTGTGGTTTCTAAGGATGGCATCCAGATAGATCCATTGAAAATTTCTGCTATTCTAGCCCTACCAGCCCCAACCAACCTTCTAGAACTCCAAAGTTTGCAAGGGAAGGCAAACTTCCTCTGCCGTTTGATTTTTCAATTTTGCAAAAAAAACATATGGTTATATGCGTCTCCTCAAGAAAGACACTTCGTTCTTTTGGGACGACCAAGCCCAATGGGCCTTTGATAATATCAAACATGCTCTAATTCAATTACCCATGATACACCCCCTAGATTATTCAAAATATTTTCTCCTATACATTGCTTCCTCCACTACTACCATTGCTATGGTATTGGTGCAGGAGAATCCAAATGGTCAGGATCATGTGATCTACTATGCTAGTAAGAATCTCATGGATTTCAAAACTTAATACTCAACCGTGGAGAAATTAGCATTGGCCATGGTCATTGTTGTATAGAAATTTCGTCACTACATTTTTCTCTAGACAACCATCATTTTGGTAGACCAAAACCCTATGTATTACATCCTGAATTGTCAGGTGCTCAAGGAAAAATATTCCCAATGGATAGTCATCCTATAAGATTTTGATTTGAAATTTTTCAAAGATACGCCAAAGAAATCCTTAGTCGTTGCTGAGCTCATGTGTGATCTTCCCTGTGCTTCGACCGAATCTGAGCCCAGTGATTCATTCTCAGATGAATTCTTATTCCTCATAAGCACTATTGACCCATGGTATGGAGATTTGCTCATTTATCTCTAGACATAGAGATTTCAGCCCAATCTATCCCGTGACAATCACCGCCATATCTGTCACCACAAAAAATACTACCTCATCTTGAATGACACTTTGTATAGACGTGGTATCAATTCCCACTAGAGGAATTTTCAACTCAAAATGGGCCTCCTTAAAATATTTAATAAAATAATAGTTAAAATAATAAAATAATATTTATTAATTTTGGAGGAAGAAAAGAAAAAAACTACTTTTTTGTATGTATTTTTGACATATATCCCCTTGTTTTTACTCAAATTTTGATCGAGAGAGCTCGTTGGATACAAAATTTAATTCCGCGTCCAACGATCTCTCCTGATCGAAATTTGAGTAAAAACTCGGGGAGATATGTTGAAAATACAAACAAAAAAGTAGTTTTTTTATGATACCTATCCCTAAAAAAGTGTTTAAGACCTATATGGTATTTCAAATTTAAAGCAATTTCATTGGCTAACACATGATGACGTGGAATTTGAATCAAAGTTAAAATGCCCATTTTGAGTTGAAATTTCCTCTAATGATTCTTCGGCGATGCCTTACCCATGAGGAAGTTGAACAAGTTTTGAATGACTACCACTCTAGAGCATGTGGTGGTCATCTATCTGGGATGGCTACAGACCAGAAAATCCTTAACGCTGGTTATTTTTGGCCTTCAATATTTCAAGATTGTCACGAGGCTGTTAAGAAATTCCCACCCTACCAACATTTCTATCCTAAAAAGTGTACCCATCCTGCTCCATTACACCTCGTCACTTTCGTTGGCCCTTTCACCAAATGGGAGATCGATTACATGCATTTTAAGCCTACCTCAGCCGGTGGGGATAATTACATCATCATAGTCGTTGATTATTTTACGAAATGGGATGAGGCTATGCCTACATATGTGGAGGACGTTAAGACTGCCTCTCTCTTCCTGTTTAATCATGTGATAGTAAGATTCAGATTCCCATAGTCCATAGTTATGGATCACAGATCACATTTTCGCAATCAAATGATGGAGGAATTAAGTTCCAAGATAGGTTTTCATCATGAAAACTCAACGCCCTATTACCCATAAGCTAATGGTCAAGTCGAGGCCATTAACAAAGTTTTGAAAAAAATGCTGCATCAGATGGTTGGAGACCATAAATCCAACTGGCACCATATTAGTTTCTCCGCCCTTTGGGCTTACAGGACTTCGATAAAAACAACTACTGGTTGTACACCCTTCTAGCTTGTCTATGGACTAGAAGTTGTCTTGCCTATTCAATGTCAAATTCCATCCTTAAAACTTGCCGTCGAGCTTCTCCCAGACACTTCCGTAGAGGAAGAAATATTTCTCTACTTGAACAACCTTGATGAAACTATAAGAGATGATGCCTTAGCGAATGAGCAACACAAGAAATGTGTCAAGGAACAGTATGACAAGTCTGTCCAACCTCATTCCTTTAACGAAGGTGACCTAGTTTTAACCTATGATTAGAGACATGGAAAACTAGGGAAAAGGAAGTTTGAATCCATGTGGTATGGTCCTTTCGTTATTTCCAAAGTTCTAGAGAAAGGGGCCTATGAGCTCATGGACTATGATGGAATCCCCTTAGGAGAACCTCACAATGGGTTGTACATAAAGAGGTACTATGCCTAGATCTTTCTTGTATAGTACCTTGTATATATGTTTATTACTTGAATTTTTAGTGTGCTTAATTATTTTCAATATGGTTTTGAGTTTAGTGTCTATATCTATTTATACCATGTTTTGGTCATGCAGAGCAGATGGATTTCTATGGATTTGCTGATGGTGCTTTCCGCCACACCTTGAATCTTGCCTTAGCTGCTTGGGTTCTCTATTCCCCAGCTCACGATTTGGTTAGTTCAGGAGTGGTTTGTATTCGTCCCACTACCAATAATATCTCCGAGTATCAAACAATCATAGGTCTTCTAACTAAAGCTACCTCCCAAGATGTTCGTAACTTGGTAGTTTTGATGGAATCACAACTAATGGTTTGTCATTTAAATCATGTCTATACTATCAGGAATCCCATGCTTCTCCATCTTTTTCAGAGGGTATGTTTATTGGAGAGGTCATTTGAAGCTATTACCTATAGGCATATCCCCAGGGAAGACAATGCAGTTGCCGAATCATTGGAAAATTACATCCTAGATTGGCATATTGCCCATTCATGATGTAGAAATCAAACATGGTTCACTATCATTAAACTGTAAAAGACACATAAAACTCATGTAAATACATTTTGCATTTGAGACATATAAACATCGAAAGTAAAAGTCTGTATATATATATGTGTGTGTGTGTGTGTGTGTGTGTGTGTGTGTGTGTGTGTGTGTGTGTGTGTGTGTGTGTGTGTGTGTGTGTGTTTTACAAAAAATAGGTCATGAGACCTCATCTGAAGCGCTCAAGATTTCAAGCAAAACATCATCATACAAAATATTGAAGATATGCATCCACTTTCAGTAATACATCATTCGGCCTATCATCTAGTGATTCTCGTGGTAACACGTGACCACTTGGGATGCTTGATGTAGCAGTCTACTGAAGTGACCTCGTACTCCTACAGTGCGCCTCTGGCACCTCAGTAAGAGGTCATCGATCGAGGCATCTGGTATGTCTAGAGTTAACCTCTTGAGGTTCTCCTCTACCTCCCCCATCACATCATTTTATTGTGGAACAAAATGAGCTCTTGCTCACCTGTCAAGTGGGGAGGATCCCCCAAGTCGTGCTGCTTTGACATCTTCTTGAAAACATATAAGTCTCGTTACTACACATAAAAAATATAAAACATTAAAACATAAAAACACAATTTCTATTTTAGGGTTTTTGTTTCTTACCAATGTCACCCCGCTGTGCACCAAGTGGAAGTGGTAGGTCAGGGTCACCTCTGAATTCGGTACCTACGTACGTGTAGTCCTGAACCATGAGGATCTGGTCTCTCAGCCATCAGAAAAATGGGTCTCCAAACTTCACCTTGCCCCTACCTACTCCTATGCGGGCCATCACCTGAACCCACCTCAGCATACGAGGGTCTCTCACCCTCAACTCTGTGAATACTACCTAGAGTCTTAATTGGGGGACTCACTATAAAATTAAACATGCTAAAATGGATTCAAAACTGAACTACTTCAACTCTCCCTGTCGACACTTGGTCAGCCGGTATTTGAAAACCGGTAGTAATGCATCCGCCCAGT
Source organism: Pseudotsuga menziesii (assembly GCA_001517045.1). Taxonomy (NCBI): domain Eukaryota; kingdom Viridiplantae; phylum Streptophyta; class Pinopsida; order Pinales; family Pinaceae; genus Pseudotsuga; species Pseudotsuga menziesii. The sequence goes on along the minus strand of LPNX010760271.1, from coordinate 436,925 downwards.
TGAAGACTATGGATGCCATAGCCTTTATAGTGTAGAGCATGTGCTCTCTAGAATCCTGATGAGCCCCTTGGATCCTTTCTAACCTCTACATGGTAGATAAGACCGTGTGAAGTGGGCCATCCACCACTTCTTTGATGGGAATTTTATTCCCTAATGTTCTAGTCCTGGGAATACAATGGTGATTTGTTAATTCTTGGGTGATGATGTCCTCTCCACGAGAACCAGTCAATGAGATGGGAGCACCCCATCTCAATAATCCTTTCAAGAAGTAGATATATTCTACTTCAATTGTCAACACATGAGCACCCACCTCAAAGCATTGTTGCTCCAGATTCCGCATGCAGAGGATATGTTCTAGTAAACGCTCATGCGACACCATGCTAGGTGTGCAGAAGAATTTGAGAAGGCCACAATTCCTCAATGTGGCTATACATCATGTGTTCCATTCGGCATATGCATCATCATCATCATGTTTCCTCTCTTTCCAAATAACCAATTTTGACCAATGGGAACCTGCCAAAAACAAACATAAGGCCAATTAGAAACATCATCAACCATTTAAATTATCAGAAATCATTTATTTTTCCTTGCATGTGTGTTTTTCTTTACCCACGGCCAGTAGAGACTGAGTCTCATTGAGGAAAGGTAGTGGTACCACCCAAGTGAAGTGTTTCAGGCATGGTTCCTGCAGGGTACCGCTTATCTCGCAAGAAATAAGAGCAGTGCCCACATTCAGGGTTTTAGGGCTCGCTCAAGCTTCCCAAATGCCCCCAAAAATAAAAAAAAATGAGAACATAAAATTAAAGAGCAAAGTTCAAGATTTCACCTGGAACTGATGACACGTAAATACGATGGTAGATGCTCTCGAAATCACCAACTAAAAATCTGGCCAAGAAACTTCTTCAAAGGCTCTCCACTATTGGTAAATGGTAAAATGTTTTGTTTTTTACTATTTACATAACTTTTATGAGCATTATAGGTTTTGGAATCTCATAGTTTTGTTTTAAAATCATTTATTACAAGAAAACTATCAGTCATGATCCTTTAATGTCATTTATTGGAGAGTTTAACAGTTGTTACAGGATAAAGAGCGGTAGCAATGAAATTTTTTGGGAGTTTGTTTTTTACTTTTTCGTACTACCATAAAACGGAAAATGTCTTTGAGAATTTATTGCGAAACTTTGGTCATGCTCTAAAAACTTAGCATCAAATATACGAGTCCTTTTCTGGCTCTTTTCAGACTTGTAAAATCCCTCATCATGAAAAGAGACCTAATGAAGTCTTCTTTAAACTCTTTTCGGGCTCCTTAAATACAAAAATATTGTCGAGCGATATTGTCTTCTTCACGCTTGTTAAAGCAGTTGAAGATTCCTTCCTCTTATGGTAGGTTATTACTTTTTTGGTTTAAATGAACTATTTACAAAAAAGGACCCTATGGAGTCTTCTTCCATGGTCGTTCAGACTCTCTAAACATGAACAATACCAAGTTTTTGGACTCATTAAATTAAACAGTGAGAAACCCTCTTTTGGGAATGAACCTCTCCTCTCTCAGGTTCATAAAACATATGAGTTTGGACTTGTCTTTGGATAGGCTACAACAAGTGTTTGTTACCCTCTTTGAACTCGTAAAAATGAAAAGAGGAACTCATCAACCATGATGGGGAAATTAAGGGAAGGGAATGATTTTGCAAAAAAATGGTAGTTTGTCGTTACCTTTCAACGTGGCACTTGTCTGCATACCATTTTAGTCAATTGGGTATTCAACTGATTTACAAGGCGATCCACTTTCATGAGTCATGTCAATCCTTTGAGTCGTTCAAAATAATGCATTTTCCACTATCGCACTATGTGTCTGTTTGGTCTATTCATGCTACCAAGTCTTTTGTCATGTCTCCCAATGTTCAAAGGTAGAAAGAAGTTTACCTCTGCAATCAAAACAACCTCTGTGTCAATACTTTTGAGTCAATATTATGATTACCTCATTCACATCATTCCAGAACTTTGTTCTGAGTTTCATGTCTTCGATGTGGGATTCATCATGGCCCTCCCTTGATGAGACTATTCTTGTTGACATCAGCTCATCATCCGGGAAATAGTCTTAGAAACAAATTTAGTACCTTGAGAGCTGTATGCCTCAATGAAATATTCTCTCACTCTCGACATAGGTTCACATCATTGACCTTTGATCGATAGAATCGACTGGGTGTTTGACATCAATACATCTATTCACACTCAGTAGATTGTACTAGGGTACCTTAGGAATCATTGACATCAATGGTGATCTCCCTCGCACTTGTTAACAGTTCACATCATTGGCCGATAATCAAGTGTTTTCTACCATGTTCGACTTCAGAACATTGTAATCACATGGATAGAATCATACTTTGTGGAAAACAAGACGAAGACCTTGGGTACTTGTTTAGCACTCATTGCTTTCCCCAGGTTGCGATGGAGTTTTGTATATCAAGAAAGGATCCACATTTGTATGGTTGTGGCTATGCTCAAATTTGTGTCTGTATGACATAGATCTACGTTGTATTTCTGGTAGCTATGTCCAAGTTTGAGTCCTTTATCACATGGATCTACACTATATTCTAGTATCCATGGTTGTTTATTCCTCTCATAGATCTGCCTTGTATTGGTCTACAGCCATGAGTTGGTTACGTTTGTCTATGAGTCAAAAATATTGATGTATTGCAAATGCCTAATCGATGACACTCTCCGATCAAGCTAACTCTTACCTCAAAGTGATAACTTGTTCTCTCAAAGCTCTCGCCTATCGTATCCCTCTAAGCCTCATGCTTTGGGGGGCATTCTATTATACCCAAATCTTGTCACCAGCATGTGATAAGATCTCTAACATCTATGTTTTCCCTAAATCCCAAACTTGGAGTGGAAATGGTTCTATGGATGTCAATTTTACATAAAAAAAACCCTAGCATCGCTTTTTCCCTTTAGATGATGAGCGGTACCTTATACAGCACCACCTGAGTCCAGTTATATATGAGCGGTGCTACCACATATGGGCTTTGTTCTTGGAGCATTTCTTACCTTTCACCACTATATCATAAAGGTATATAAGGGGTACCCTTGATAAAAATGAAAAAAAAGAGGATCATCGAGGCTTCTAGAACATAATCCTCATGTACTACATTATCCATATCAATCTGGGTTGGTTGGAGTCGAGATCCCTCTTGCTAGGATCTTATGGCCACCTCACCCACAATTCTCTCAACTATCCCTATCCATTGAGCCCTATAAATACAAGCTTATATCCATGGTTGAGGGGTAGAACTGAATGGTAATGTTATGCTGTTGAATTGACTACTTAGCCCAATCCATTTGAGAGCATAAGAGAGCAATTTGGAGCTATTGTCGATGAGGTGCTTTTCTTGTGGAGGAGTTTGTCAACACTGAGGAAAGGGTTGTAAGATTCTTCATTGATTTCTTAATGCAAAGCTGATTTCCGTCCCACATATCTGTTGTATTGATCTTGCATGTATATGTTACTGGATTCCTTAGTCACTAGTATGAATGTGTAAATAATGTTCTGGCAGCTTTGATGTTCTTGTTTGTTTGACATGTTCTTCAAGTACACAGGTTCGTCATCAAAGCATTATTCCAGGTGTTTACAACATTTAGGGAAGGTTTTCACCCTTTTTTGTTCACTTATTTGTTCTCGACCTGAACCATTCAGACCAAAGGAACAACTTCTGTCCACAGAAGGTGCAATATTCCTGACAATAGAAAAGCATTTGGTCTAGGATTCTTGGGACCTCACAAGGAGGTTCCCATCCCTAAGTAGGAGCCAGATGTTATCTCCTGAATAAAGTTTTCAATAAGTTCACTCAGAACAATTTGTTTTTTGAATAGTGATGAATATTTCAAGGCATATTATGAAGTATGTTTGGGTGAATAACAAACTTGGAATATCGAGTGTTATGTTTTTCAATAAATTCGAAAGTTTTAGCTTTCGATGGCTTAGGAAAAATTTCTAACAGTTTATTAGCCACCGAAAAGCCCAGCTTTAGGCAGCTAAAATTTGCAACGCAGGACCACAATTAACCACAGAAAGCCGGTTGATCATGTTTTAATAAAATTTTGGAAAAAGGGACTTTCGGTGGCTTAGGCAATTTTACCAATAGTTCATTAGCCACAGAAAATCCCATATTTCAGCAGCTAATGAGTAATTCCAGAAAGACATTAACCACTGAAAGCTCGTTAAAAATGTTTTTTGGAAAGAAATATTTCGATGGCTTGGGAGAATGTATCGACGGTTCATTAGCCACCGAAAGCCCCGCTGTCGATAGTTAACGAATTAAACCCTAGATTCTCTTAACCACCGAAATTGGCATTTTACTATGAAAATGCATCATTTTAAAATAGTGATTATGAGTGACTGGGGAATCATTTTACAAAACGCTCAGATTTTTTTTGTTCCTAGCATGTCAAGGAACAATAACCTCTCTCATTTTTCCTACAATTATTTCATATTGGGAGAATCAAATCCATCTCTGAGCCCTAATTTTTGAATCTCAGAATTTCCTTGTTTTACACATGTTTTTGAAATATAGATCTCGGGAAAAGGAAAACGATTTTCAAAATCTGAGAGAGTTTTTTTCTAAAAATAAACCAATCTATTAAAACCTATTTTTTTAATACATAGGTGTCACATATTTTAAGGACCAAATCCATCTCTGAGCCCCAGTTTTCAGCAGTTTCGCCAAATTTTTAAGGAAAAAAGATGACCTGTAAGTCCTCCAGGTGGCATTTTCAACCTCATTATCAGTCCATGAATATTTTCTATAGATGTAGAATAATTTTCAGCACTAGACAGAAACATACTTGACCTACCTTACTCAGACTCTGAAGATCAAGAAGAACAAGAAGTTGGAAACCCTAGCAGAAGTGGCAATAAGCCTCTTTAGCCCAGAAGCAGCCCGTGAGACTGTTGCCAATACAAACCCTAGGAAGGCTACAGAGACATCAAAGGGACAACACCAAAACCTATAAAACAACAAGGAAAATAATCCAAACCCTAAATATCAAGCACACCTTGCATTTGAAACCCTAGTTGAAGGTGCAATCGAGGAGAAATGGGTCACAAACCCTACCTGCTTTTGACACACAATGACTTATCTATCATATAACAGGTCATAGCTATACTTCGATGATCACTACAATTGTTTAAGAGTTCAATAAGTGAACAAGGGTTAGAATTAGATATACTAGCAGTTAAATTATGGTTTTTGACCTAATTTTTCAAAAAATAGTTATTTTATTTATGTTTAGTAAATCAGATCCAATTTTTTAGGATCTGAAGATTTTTGTAAAGGATATAAAGCCTAAGATGTATTTTGAAGAAGGGGTTTGACTTCAGGGACCTTTATACCATTATTATTATCAATATTCTCATATTATTCATAACCTAATATAAGGTATTTTTCTATCATGTGTTCAGCTTCCATATCTTTTCTACTCTGCTCTTGTGCTTGAATGTCTGATTTAGGTTTATTCATGTTATATAATGTATGATAGCTATCATCCTATCTGTATGTTGATGAGTTGAATTGCAAGTACTTTCCTTGTTATGATTATCCATTTATATGTAATTATTTTATATATGAATCTCTCAGCATAGTAAGTTCTCCATGTTTTCACCCTATTAGCAAACCTATGAATAGTGGTAGTTAGAAGCCCTATCTTTGAGTGAGTTTTATGCATGTCTTGAGAGTGTCGGGTCCTGTAGGTCATCTAACTTGATCCATTTAGAAAAACCATAAAAATATTTCAGTTACCAGGCATCCTTGAGCTGTAACCTAAAGGAGTTTCCTTGAGTGATAACAAATAGAGAGTGAGCCTCTCTATTTGAAACACACACACACCCAGCTATAGTGCATAGGTGAGACAAGAGGAGCTCACACAAGTGAGAGAGAGAGAGAATAACCATTGGAGATCATCTTTTTTGTCTTTGGGTTTTACTACTCCCATTGGTGCTCATTTTATCTCTAAGGAAGTCATAGGGTTTTCTCCTTTATGGTTTGCCTGAGGAAAATATTTGTGTCTATTTTCTCTTATGATTATTTTTGTGCATGTTATTCTCTCGGATAAGATGCTAAAATCATATTGCTTAAATGATAAAAATCTAACATTGTATCAGAGCTAACTTGAGAAGAAGACACTGTGCAGATGAAGAAGGTAGGGATTCTTACTTTTTGGGTCTCTCTCCACACATCATCAAAAAAAGGAGGCTAGGATAACTCTCCATTAAAGGGAGCATTTTTCTGTTGAAGCAAAATTTGATTCTGGGTAGTTTTTAGTTTTTGACCTGTCACTACTGCAGGAAATTAGGGATTTTTACAAAACAGGAATTTTTGAGTGAGCCTAGCATAGGATTTTTCTCCTCATAAAAATCCAATTTTAGAGACCAAGGTTAAAGTTTTTGGTTGATTAAAACTCCAGGAAATTCAAACCCTAGTTTGACCCCAAGCCTAAAAAACCCTAAAATACTAAAACTCGTAGTTTTGGTACATTCACTATATATCGATACTCAAGAAGGATCAGGAGCCGAAATTTTCACAGGACAAATATAAAATCCTGATGTACCATGTGTAAATATCATGGCATCTAATGGAGAATCTATGGTGAGAAGATTTATTGTCGATGTTTCGAACCAAGCATGGTTCATCTTCAGGACAAAGTGATGCCTGTGTAAATATTTGAGCCTCATATTCGCTATATTTTGGGAGATATGATTCCTCCAAATCAGGGTTCCAACGTCTTCTAGGATTCATCCCTAAACATGACTGTTAACCCAAAATATCCCTCACTTAGCTCTACATGGCCTACACCACCCAAAGACATCCATGCAGAACCCTCATTTGACCCCATTTGACCCCCACACCCTCAAGAAGGCTTAAAAACATGAAAAAGGGCTTAAAAACCCCTAAAAAGAGCCTAAATAGCTCTCCTAGGGGATAAAGCCTCCAAAAACCAACTAAAACCCCTAAAAGGAGCCTAAAACCCTAAAATGAGCTAAATTTTGAGATAAAGGGGCTAAAATCCCAAAAAAGAGGCTAAATCCCTTACCAGGGGCTTAGAACCCTAAAAAAGCTATAAATAGAGGGGTGGGGGTCACTCTAAAAACACTTCTCCCTTGCATACTATTATGTTGTCTGTGTGGATGCCTTAAGATCATTTGTCTCTCAAGCCACCCACACTCCCTCTCATCCATCCTCCCATTGAGCCATAGCTCCTTCATTTCCAAGAGAGAGAGAGGTGCTTCTCCAAGCTAGCGCATGGTGGCCCATTTCCACCAAAAGAAGGTATAATTTTTTGTGTTGTTTTGTTTATTTATGTTTTTCTAATAGTATTTGTTTCCAAGTTCATTGTTAAACATGTTTTTGCAGGTATTTTGGTTCTAACATTTGTATGCAAGGCCATGGAGTTTAAACCCTAACCTTGTGTGCAGAGGGGTTTCTTCATTTCATTTCGTTTTCTATTTTGTTTGCTTTTTATTTTAAGCATCCACCACTAGGAACCTATCCTTATGTCCTATAGATGGAAGGTAGCCATTCTTTCCCTGTAGCAAGCGAGAAATCCCTGCTACAGAACTGGTGACCATACTAGGTTGATCCCACAAGATCTCTCGGTTTATTTTTCAAAGTTTCAGTTTTTAGTTCTGTTTTTTGCCTTAGTTTAATTTTCTGTTAAAATATAGCTTATATTCCTGTTTATTTACATTTCTAGTTACTATTGAGCCTCCTCAAGTAAAATCTGAGTCCATTTAGCCACAGTACAAGTTACTCTGGGCCGGATCTAACTCAAGACCATATTTTTTTTAGTTTTTGGGCCAGGTTACTCATATCAGGCCAAAAAGAGTGACCCAATCGCCTATTTAAGCCTGAAAAGTGCAACTTGCAAAAAAAATACATTTTTTTTTTGTCCAAGTCGCATATATCAGGCTGACAGGTGTGACCAGGTCGCCCCTTTAGCGTCAAAAGGTGCGACCCCCTTCCAGAATTTAGCCTGCTTCTTTTGACAAATTTTGAGCAAACCCCTTGCCTGTTTCTGGAAAAATTTGGTGACCCCCTCACCACGTTTGACCCGCAAAAGTGCATTTTGTCACTCAGAGTTTGATTTTTTAAAAGTTAAGGACTGTCAGTGTAGCTTAGCTGCCTCTGTCCATCCAAACTATTTTTATTTCTGATTCTGTTTCTGTTTATGTCCATTTCATTTACAGAACAAAGCTTGATTAAATCAAATTGTAAATCAAAGAGTAAACTAATTCTTAATGGGTTAATGAACATAGCTTGATTAAAGTTGACTTAAAATCAACATCTTGCCTAACCCTTCCTCATCTACCTAGTCATCACCTTTCGGGGTATTATGGGATAAGACGAAGGGTGAAGCTCGTATAGTAATAGGCAATTCACTTAATATTTTTTGAAGCCACTAAAAATGAGTGACTTGGAAGGTAGAGGGGGTAGATAAGGAGGGCTTCTCATGACTCTCAACGTCCTCCCCATTGACCAACCTTGCATCCGAAGGGTGACCTGTGGATCTACAAATGGGCTTAGTCCCATTGTGTTGAGAGCCCAGCACTCTCTCCTGGTTGAAGAGAAATATAGGTGCAAGGTAGTCACTTATTCAGGCTATCATAGTTCAGGATTACAAATAGTACATGTCTAAAAATCTCTGATTACTATTTATTGCTTTTCATTCACAAAGTTATGAACTCTGTGGAATATTCATAAACCATTTAAGCAGCCACCAAATTTAACAGAAAAACAAAAGACATACAGACCATACCATATAAATCAACCCAACTCAGTTCATGACACTAAGTGAGCCAGTAAAATTTACAATTTACACTAAGTTAAACATCTGTAGTCTTTGAGGAAATAATTCCCTAACTACCTTAACCATGGGAAGTACTTGGGATCATCCTAGAAACTCATTGTGAGGAGTACCATGGGAACCCCAAAGTAGCTGGCCGCTGAGAGGAATTGCCAAGCGAAACGAGCAATGACCCCCACTGATTGAGTAGCACTACCATGAGGAAAAATCCAAGCATTGTATTTTGGCAGTCTTGGTAGCCGAGTGACCACTTGCATCCAATAGGAAGCCATTGAAACCGGGGTCCAAAAATCATTACCACCATTTTGACATACAAATTTGACATGATTGATCCCTCACGCTCTTCCTCATGCCTAAGAAGCAAACCACCACAGTTCAGGTCATTAAACTGACCTCGTCGAGACCATTCTTGATGACCTTCCACACCATGAGAAGACCACATAGCCTCTAATTCAGATTTAGACCCATATCAATCTGAACCAGATCTGCACACTGCACCATCAAGCCCCATGGTTGGTGCAAACCTGAATCCATTTTTCGGCGTAGTAATTTCTAGTGGACCCATGTCCACACCACAAACTATCACCAAAAACCCTGCAAGTGACCCCAACATGGTTATGCAAACCATCATAAGTCAGCTACCACCACCCATATTGACCAGTCAAGCTGTCCCACCTGCAACACATGAGGGCAGTGGCCCTTCCACCAACAATGCCCCTCCTATCATACATGGTGGCAATGGCCCTTCCACCCACACTATCCCTCCCACCACACTTGGGGGCACTGGACCATCCACAATGGTGCCACAAGTACCCCCAATTATGCAGGTGCATCATGCACCTGCAAGCCCCACCACCATGGCAGCCCCATCTCACATCAAACTTGGGTCAAACCTTCCTTTCATGGCACATCTCAACTTGCCTGATTTGGCTCGATTAACAAATGACCCTATCCACCGTCAAACCTTTTGGCCTCCCATGCCAACCAAAATTCCCTCAGACATTCCCAAGTTTGAAGGGAAGGTAGGGTAGTTCCCCCAAAACCACATCATGACGTTTCATCTATGGTGCTCATCAAACAACATCGTAGATGATTCGATCAGGATAATACTATTCCAACACACCCTCACATGTGTTGCAGCCAAGTGGTACATTGAGCTACCATAAGCCAAGTACCCAGATTTTAACTTCATGGCTTTCATGTTCCTGCAATATTTCCAACACCCCATCAGATATGATGAAGGGGTGGAGATCCTGTTATCTTTCTGCTAGAATACTGCAACCCACATAACTGACCACATCCATGAGTGGTGGTGACGTCGTAGTTTGTGTAAGATCCAACTTGATGACAGGATCTTCCTGGATTGGTTCCTTAAAACTTTTCTCCCACCTATAGCAAAGGACGTTGCATCCAAACGTCCACAATCCAAAGAGGAGGCCATATTGAAATACCAACAGTTTGATCTGATCTATGCACAATCTAGATACCTTTTCACTGTCATTCCAGACACTCCCCATGTGGGAACATCCTACCGGGATGCACTGGGGGCATCCCATGTTGCATATGGCATCATAGGTTCTGTCTCTCACTAACCACAGCACCATCTGACACCACCTGCAATACTACCAAAACCAAGCAACACTGCTAGTGTTTCCTACCAAAACCAAACTATGAACTATGCAAGAATGATGTCCCAGTCCGGAGCCACAACTTCTTATGCACAACCTATGCCACCGTAGTAGGCTCAGGCCTTGGCTTGGCCAACACAGCAATACGTGGGACAAATGCCCACATTTGTGGCACCAACACCCACCCAAATCTACTATACACCACCGGTACAGGATGTTCAAGCCGCCGCCCCTGCTCCACCTGCTCCATTGGGACAAGTGTTTGCACAACAAAATCGTCCCAACCAGCCAGCCCCACACAACCAACAAGGGAAATCCAGTATTAACCAAACCCAGAACCAAGGAAACAATCAACCCCAAGGAGGCAGTCAACAACCAAATCCTCCCAACAATGCCGCAATGAACCGGCTAGCCCAAAATCCTCAACGACCAAATGCACTGAGACACAATGCTCCCTTGCAGACAAACCAACCATGCACACTATGTGAGGTCTATGGGCACTACACATTCGAGTGTCCTTTCATGTGTCATGCTAAACATGCCATTAGAAACAAGGTTAAACACTCCACCAATACAATGAATCAAGCCCAACCCAACCCAGCACCATAAGGACCTCCTCCTATGGTGCTCCAAAACCCACTACTAGTCCAAGGATTGGTGGCAACTGAACCCCCTCCCCAACCCAATCCCAATGCTCTGGGAGCACCTCCCATGGTAGAAACAAGTGTCCACCACTTGCTAGCTATGACAAATGAAGAGGTCAATCTACAAACCAGGCAAAATCAGTATGGAACCAACACCAAACCCGTTGACACATCGATGGCATCTACGTCTAAAATAGTCAATGCACCTCTTCAGTTACCCCCTTTCCTGTGCCCCCCCATACACCAGCTTTCCAACAACGCCAAGGATAGAGCTGCTATCAGCTACAACATAGTGGATGATTTGGCCCAAACACCTACCACCATGTCTGCTCTTGAGGTACTCAAAAATTTCCCAACGCAGCGGAAAGCCTTACTAGCCACCCTTGGTGTTGTGGATCTCTCTGACTCCAAGCTGATGACATTCAACATGGAGAATGGAGAACCATGGATGCCATCAACCATTGCCTTCCAAATCCTAGTGTCTATCTAGAATTTGGTCATGCACTGGTGCATAGTGGATGAGGGGGCATCCACGTGCGTTATGTCTACCCTAGTCTGGAAGAAACTTGGATCCCTAATTTTGCAACCATCCTCCACAACTCTAAGGGCTTATGATGGCCATCTTACTAAATCCCAAGGAATCCTCCCCCACGTCCCCATCACATTAGCCAAGAAGACAGTTCTAATTGACATAGAGGTTGTCAACACTCAATTGGACTATAACCTTATCCTCAGAAGAAGTTATATGTACGCCATGAGAGCTGTCACATCAACTGTGTTCCATCTCATGATGTCCCCCCATGAAGGAAAAATCATGACGGTTGACCAACTGACTTATCACAATTTGAAAGGGCTAATGGCACCAGCCAACATTATCCCTACGATCAACACCATATATTTGCAAGGGATGACCACACATGCCAATTTTATCCCTGCGGTCAACACCATGGTTGACAACATACCAGCCTCCCCATTATTGAATGTGGGCCCTAGGTTGTTTTTCGATACCACCATGACGACTCCTTTCCCCTTAGTGTCACCACCACCGACACCAAACGAGAATGCGGACTTGTGCATGCTCTCATCTAGCACCGCTACACCCAAACAACAACCGCAGCCACAGACCCAACCCCAACCACAACACCATCTGCAGCCGCAACATCATCTGCAACTACAACATTACACACAACCACAACCACAACCTCATCCCCACATACAACCATCAGGGATTTATCTGGGCTCCTCTCTAGTCCATACAATTCCCTTCCTATTTCCCCCGCCTGGTGTCATGAGGAAGCTAGTAATGGCCACCCTCAACCTACCCAACTTTACATTGGGAATTCCCATGTGGTATCTTGATCCACCAGCTCAATTACCAATGCCCTAGTTTGTCTTAACCCCCATGCAACCCATTGCAGCCGAGTCTCACCCTCCACTCAGCTCACAAAAACCAACCACCGCACCTGCAGCCACACCTCCCCACCCAAAAAGGGCCAGGGGCAAGAATGTGAAAACTACCACTGAACCTCAACAGGTCCTACTTTGCACCATCTACAAAGTACAGGGCCATCCAACTCAAAAATTCCCTGAAATTCCTATAATCCACACACACCTGGACACCATGGATGCAATGGAAAACCTTCCCGTGGTTGAACTCCCAAGTGGGCCAATAGTCAGAAATAAGTCATTGAGAATAAACCATGCATGTACCCTTTGCAGATTGTATGGACACTATTCTCACCATTGCCAAGACTTTTCTAATTTCTGAATCGATCTAGCCAACCTTCGACAAAATTCCCTTGAATTTGAGATCACTCTAATTGAAGAAGCCCATCCCCCACCTCCTTCTTCAGACACCATGTCCATTTAAATGATGTCTAGTTCTATAGACCCTCTTGTCTCCACCATCACCAATGGTCCATCAGACTTATCTCTTCCATTGTTTCCCCAACCATAGCCACAACCTCAGTCGCAACCTCAACCTTAGTTACCAAGGAAAAATTGGGGTTCATTCCTGATCAACACGGTCCTTTTCCTTTTCCTTTTCCTTTTCCCTTTCCTTTTCCTACCATCCGAGATAGTGAGTAAGTTTGTATTGGAAACCTGTAATCTATAGGATTTCACACTGGGAGATCCTATGTGGTACCTTGAACCACCTACCCTACCTCTGAGGCACCAAGATGTGTTGACTCATGTCCAGCCAATTGATATTATGTTGCACCTACCTCTAGGTCCATGAAAGACTCCTCTCGTCTCCAAGCTTGCCCCTCTTCCTCCAATAGAGACTGGATACAAGGCCACCAAAGCCACAACCAATACCATTTACATGATCTCTAGCACCAATTTCCCTTCTGTCTCGTTGGCTATGGAAGATCCACCTAATCTATCCTGGCACCACTTACACAATGGCGGAGAGATCTATAAGACCGCCTCTAGTTTTACCCCATTCCCTTTAAACCATAGTGTGGAATCAGTTCTTCCCATAAAAGACCAGATTCCATCACCTCACCTTGCCAATGACCTTTGTCTCGGCAAGGGGGCATACCTCTTCGCTGACTCAGATGGTCGACTCTTGAAGAAGCCGTGCAACGGGCTCCACCTCAAGAGAGTCTATGCCTGATATAACCACTATGAGTCCCTTATAGCATAGTTTTTTCCCTTTTCTTTGTTTTGTAATGTTTTTACCAAAAATCAAAGACCCCCATTTGGGGGAAACACCATCAGCTACTAAATCAGAGTCACCTAGAGCCTGTTCAAGACACCTCTCAAACCTGTAGGCTCAAATTTCGTCCTCTATCTTCTAATGAGACCATCGTCTCATGTTTAATAACTAATTTTTGGGAAAAATTGCTGGAAGTTACCTTGATTTACAAGCCACATCATGATGATGCAAGTGTCTACTGACCTGTACTTGCATCACACTTTCCTACCGCTACTCATGCGGGTTCTCGGGCCACCGCCCACAAGGAACATCATTTTTTAACACATAGTTGTCTACTCCGTCCACCGCACCTTATGCGAGTGCCCAAGCCACTGCCCAGAGGACAGATCATTTCATTTGCATACATTTGGAATATAACTGCCTCCAGACTGGCACTCACATCACATGTAGTCAAGTCCGTCCACCACAATTCACACATGAATCTCCTGACCTTTATTCGAGATCCACCTCGGTTTGCATGCCTCTGCCACACTGACTCACATGCCTTTGCTGCGATCTACCCCATGCATGTATTGGTATGTTTAAATGCCACCTGCTTCATCCATACTCTGCGGAGGAAATTTGGACCACTATCCACCGTTTCGACATGGGGCACCACTTGTGCCACTACAATCAGTTGACCATACTAGAGTTTCCTTTAAGCTCTTTTCTGACTCCTAAAAGAATGAAAAAGATTGTCGAGCGCAACTACTTCCTTTCCCGCTTGTTAAAGTATAGAAAAGGGCGTCTACATCATCTCGTTTACCTCCTTTTGAGGACTATGTAGACCATCAAATGAAAAGGACCACCTTGGCATATTCAAGCCAAGAGCATTCCCCTTTGCATACTTTTATGCTTTCTTAGGAAGAGGGGCTGCACTTTACAAAAAAGATCACCATGGGTTGTCGTTAAGCTCTTTCCTAGCCTTCTCATCAAGAAAAGATCACCGAGCAAACTTGGTTTCATTCATGCTCGTAAAAGTATTTGAATGACCGTCCAGTCAGTATAGGTTTAACCTTTTCTGGCCTTTCTACACTACCAACGGTAAAGAAGTCTTCCATCCCCTAAAAAAGGATGGGAAAGCTCTCTTATGCATAATTTTATCCTTTTTCAGGTACAGGATACTACCAACGAAAAAGAGCCCTAACTGGAGTCTTCTTCATGCTTTCAGACTCTCTAAAATTGAAAGCACCATCGAGCATTTACTTTCTCGGGCTCACCAAAAATCCACAAGATCATACCACAATGGTGTCTCTAGACACCACCCCACAGAAAATAGTTTGGAAGCATTCCCACTTAGGTTCACCTTCGTTCAGAGTACTCTAGAATGTGTCTTCCTTGGATCCCATCAGTATCAAAAGTGTCTACCTCTCCGAAGTATTTCCCATCTGTAGTGACATTCCCGGTATTACAGCTATGATCCCATTCCCATGAGTTAGTTTCACTCGTTTCCTGGTTTTCCCTGCCTTCATACTATGAAAAAAGGAAGTTTGAGTCTACTACACTCCCCTTGATCATGTTCAACTCTTTCCCTAACCCCCCTAGTCAGTGGGTCATTCTGAATATTATCTCACATCTTTCGGTTATCTCCCTCGTGCTTCTGGTCAAGGAAACACCATTTCCTTGACCAGGGGCAGGTCTCCCTCTATCGATGACAACACACATATTCCATAGGATAGACCCAGAGGTCCCTGTATCTTGGTTTCATTAACCTCATTGATGAGTTCCTTGGACCACTTGAGAGGAGTCCTTAATTCCTCTCGGGATGGTTGTTTTTCACGTGCTCGACTCCAGCTACATCATCGCACCATTGAGATTCGTACAGGGTATTGGTCCGTGCAGTATTTGGTCGAAGACCCTAGATGTCGCTTGACTCTAGCACATTGATGATTCTATTCAAGGGACTTAAAAAGTTTTATTTTCTGGTTGCGTTGGAGACAGTGTTTAGAAGCCCTAGCAGTGCTTCCATATGGATTTATGATTGATACAACATACTTGTACCACAGATACTTTGACTCTCCATTAGTGAGTCAATACAGCTAGGTACCATTCCATATCTAGCAGGCCATCAGTAATGAAGATATAACATTCCATGAGAATGCCATGGGTCCAATGTAGGAGTTCTTTGGATCAGTATTGTATTCAGCCTCTCATTGAGGAAAACACTATGTATCATCAGTTGTATATGATCGAATCTTGTATTATAGAGCATAGATCACATTATTCTTCTGAAATTATTATGATCATGGGGATGCCCACCTCATCCATATAGATGTCACACATTATTTTTATATCACCCATTGATGGGAACCATATTAATACAAAAACCAAAATCCACCATGCCCTAGCCCAAAAAGCACCACCTCTCCACAGAAAATCCTATGATGTCCGTCGACCATACGATGAGCTCCTGCCCTCACACATTAGGGGGAAATATATTAACCCAAAAAATTCCTCACTCAGGTCTACATGGCCTACACCACCGAAGGACACTTATGCACAACCCTCATCTGACCCCATTTGATCCCCACACCCTCAAGAAGGCTTAAAAACATGAAAAAGGACTTAAAAACCCCTAAAAAGAGCCTAAATATCTCTCCTAGGGGCTAAAACCCCTCAAAGGAGCCTAAAACCCTAAAAGGAGCTAAAGTTTGAGCAAAAGGGGCTAAAAGCCCAAAAAAGGGGCTAAAGCCCTTATCATGGGCTTAGAACCCTAAAAAAGCTATAAATAGAGGGGTGGGGGTCACTCTCAAAACACTTCTCCCTTGCATACTGTTATGTTGGCCGAGTGGATTCCTTGAGACCATTTGTCTCTCAAGCCACCCACACTCCCTCTCATCCATCCTACCATTGAGCCATAGCTCCCCCATTGCCAAGAGAGAGAGAGGTGCTTCTCCAAGCTAGGGCATGGTGGCCCATTTCCACCAAAAGAAGGTATAATTTTTTGTGTTGTTTTGTTTATTTAATTTTTTCTAACAGTATTTGTTTGCAGGTTTATTGTTTAACATGTTTTGGCAAGTATTTTCATTCTAACGGTTGTATGCAGGGCCATGGAGTTTAAAGCCTAACCTTGTGTGCATAGGGGTTTCTTCATTTCATTTCATTTTCTGTTTTGTTTTCTTTTATTTTCTGCATCCACCACCAGGGACCTATCCTTCCATCCTATAGATGGAAGGTAGCCATTCCTGCCCTATAGTAAGGGAGAAATCCCTGCTACACGGACACCTATCGAGAATTGTTATATCTCGATCTATGAAGGTCCAAATGAAATTTCTCAAAATGTTCCAGATATGGAACAAACTTTAATTTTTCTGGTAAATGTTCCATACCCTTATGATGAAAAAGTGACATGTGGTAGTTTGTACAAGTTCGCTATGCTAAACAATCCTGAAAGAAGTCACCTTGGGAAAACTATCATCAATCCCAATCGGTGAAACCAATACTGCTCAATCCTATGGTGTTGGAAATTGGACAGACGAGGCTACCTTAGTACAAAATTTCAGACTTAGCGAAGTAGTAATTTCAGAGATACCGTAGAAACAATATTATCCATTTCTGTAGAGGAAATTGGAAAACTAGGGCTTCCTGTTTCGGGTGCTTCCCTCCACTATTTTCAGAAAAGGAGTACAATGGACAACTCGCCTTGAAGAGTCCCATTTTTTTATCCTATTAGAATTTTGAAACTCCAAGTTTTAAAACTTAGGTTTTCTCTAACAAATCCTAGATCAGCCAGATCCAGAACTGGGACAGACACCTCAAATCAGTAAGATCTAATCTATTGCTATTTACATTTGAGGTTCTGTTGTAATCTCACAGATCACATAAGGTTACCAATAATACATACAAAAAGATACACAGATACAAGAGACAAGAACAGATAGGATAAACAGATTATATTATTCTCAATAGATCATACAAAGCCAAGAACTGAACTACGTTCTTGTGTGGCTCAACAGCCTAATATATACAGGTTAAAAACAATTACAATCATAACTACCTGTCGGTTCACTGAACCGACACGACTATTAGTTAACAGACTAACTACTGTGTTTACTCAGCCGACCGACGTAGTCGGTCTCTCGACTTAGTCAGCTGATCGACTAAGTCGGTCTTCGTTCAAGTCGACTTATGTCGACTTGCTTCTTCTACATCTCCCCCACAAACAAAACATTTCTTCATCCCGAAGAAAGAGGGAGGTACCAAAATTGAAATCCTGTCGAACTCTTCAGACTTGCTCCTGTTGAGGACTATGTAGGCGGATGGTCGGCCGTCACTGAACGCATACTTCGACGATGGCTGGGACTATGATGGCCAATTGATGCTGAAAGTCGTTCCAGCTCTGTAATGCCTTCTCGATATCGATGGTCAAGGTAGTGAGACTTGACAGGATCGACATCTTTTTCGACATAGATTTTTCTGCTATATTTTTCATGGTCGGGCCCAAGATTTGATTTTGCTTGTCTGCAGCCTGGAGGAGTCTCTTTATGTGGGGACATAGGTTGTCAACTTTCTCCAAGTTAGGTAGAGCCTGTTGAACCCACTGATGGGCCTCACGTTCTAACTTCTGTAGCTTGTTGGTTTCCATGACAATCTGCTCTTCGACGGTCTGCCTTAGTTCAGCTTCTGTAGACTTCCGAGCTTCTAGAGCTTGGATGCCTTATCTGGTTTGTCTTGTCTGCTGGTATACCTGTCCATAGTGTGTCGGCCAATATCTGAGTACTTCCTCAGTGACAATAGATTCCTCCATATGGTCCTGTAAGACCTTGTATGCCTCTGAAAATGCAGTGTGTTGGGCCAACAACAGTCAGGCAGTTTCTTCCTTCTGTTCTGCTTTGGTCTCTTGGAGGTGTGTCTGGATGGTCGATACCATCCCTTCCAATATCTGATATGCCCTCTCCAAAGGTCGATCTGTGGCTACTTCGACAGGGCCTGGAACAATGTATTGAGCAAGAGACCTGCATTTGTCGAGGAACTCGACTTCTTCTGTCTCCTTATCCTTGAGTTGTTTCCTTAGTCTGGTCGTCCTCCTCTTCGACTCTTTCGCTAGGGTTTACAGAGATCAGGGGAATTTCTGTACTCGACAGTG
>LPNX010760271.1:390915-417784 GCA_001517045.1 Pseudotsuga menziesii | reverse complement strand
GGGGGCTTCACTTGTTGACCAATATACTATCACGTTAGTTCATATTGTGGGTTTTAAAATGATAAAAAATTGAACCAATATATTGCAGGTATTGGGGGGATGAGGGGTTTAAGATGGGGTTGGGTAGGGTGTTTTATAAGGATTGATCTATAAAAATGGGTGGGGAGGAGGTTTTAGGTATTGGGAGGGGCTTTCAACAAAAAGAGATTGGGTCAATATCTCTCAAAATTAAGGGTATTCTTTAATATCCCATGATCGCACGTGCTATGTGAGAGGTTCACTAAGTGAAGTCCCTGTGTTTTTAGTGTTCAGACCTTCTGGTGCCTAACCTGTTTCTAGGAACTGAGCAATTTCCTCTAGTTCTTCCGGTACTGCTTCTATACGAAATAGATGTGCATCTGGTAGGTCGTCATCTATTCCAGTCGGTTCCTCTCCTGTGTCGATTCGGGATAGGTGGTCGGGTCCGACATTTAGCTTCCCTGGTCGGACAACTACTTCAAATTCAAATTCTTGGAACAGTAAGAGCCATCGACAGATTCTACCATGGTGAAGGGGTTTGTTTATGAGGTACTTCAAAGCTTGATGGTCGGTGTAAAATATGAAGGGGTTAGCTAATAGATAGTGTCGATATTTCTGAAGTGCAAAGACCATTCCTAGGGCTTCTCGTTCGGTGGTCGAACAGTTCCTTTCAGCCTTATTTAGTTTTCGAATGCTGTAAACTATAGGGTAGTCCACTCCATCGTCTCCTGGTTGAGTCAGGATAGCTCCAATTGCTATTCCTGATGCATCGATATGCACATGGAATTCGATCAACCAATTTGGAAATTTAAGTATGGGGGCTTCGACCAGTTTTCTCTTCAGTTTGTCGGAGGAGATTTGGCATTCCTCCGTCCATTTAAACTCTATATCATCCTTGAGTAGTTCTTCTAGGGGGTAGGTCATGTCAGAGTAATGTCGGATAAACTTCCTATAGTACCCTGTATGTCCTAATAACACCCGAACCTGTTTAGGGTTTATTGGAGGCTTCAAGTCAAGGATAATTTTAATTTTGGCAAAGTCAACCTTAATACCATCTTTACAAACAACATGTCCTTGTAGTATCCCTATGGGGGTCATAAAGATGCATTTCTTAATGTTGAGGGAAAGTTGAATCTGCCGACATCTTTCCAGCATAAGTCGGAGCCATGTGCAGTGATCTTTTAAGGTGGAATATATGGTCCAGTCGTAGAAGTAGACTGCCATAGTTTTATAGATGTACTCTTGGAAAGTTTTTACAACTATTCTGGAAAAGACTGCAGGTGCATTCTTTAGGCCAAAAGGCATAACCCTATAAGCAAAAGAGCCAAATTCACAAACAAATGTGGTTTTCTTCTGAGCTTCCTTGGCTATAGGCACTTGATTGTATCCTGAAAATCCATCTGTGAATGAGTAGCATTCATGGCCTGCCACTTCATTCAAGATTTCATCAGCATAAGGTGTGGGAAAGGGATCTGTCAGTGTGACTTTATTAAGTTCCCTAAAGTCGACACAGATTCTCAGTCTGGTCGGGTCGTGTTTCTTAGGCTGGACGACCATGGGACTTTCCCATTCCGACTGGTCGATGGGGTAGATGATACCTGCGGCTAACATGTTGTCTATCTCCTTTTTAACTATGTCCTTATACTTATGAGCTAGTTTATAAGGGCGTTTCTTGACAGGTCGGACATCAGGTTTAGTGTCAATTTTCATTTCTCCCATTTCTTGAACTAACCCTTTCAAATATTTGTAGTCTCTTGCAAAGACATCTTGGAATTCCCTAAGTAAGTTCACTATTTCGGCAGTTTGTTGCTCATTCCAATAATCACCAATCTTAGCTAATTTTGGTCGGTCGTCATTTGAAATGTCGATCTCTTTGGTTTTTACTTTGGCATCTAACCATTCTGGGGCTTTAGCTTCATTGATTGGTCGACTTCCTTCCTGGAACTGTGAAAATGTAGCGGGGAATTCGGCTACAGTCATTCGGTCGAGGTCAGGTTTTTCGGTAGTCGCGACCCTAAGCACAGAGTGGATCGGTTTTGTTGTTTTAGCATGGTTGGATTTCCATCTGAAGCTTTTACCTTTGGTGTGTTCGTTCTCCAATTGTAATCGGGTCGACTCGACTTTTGATCCTATGTGAAGACTATTACAGTGCTTGACCTGTCGAGGGTCTTTGTCAGGGAATGTTACAGTCGGTTGAATGAACTGTTTAATTTGTTGTGCTGGCTCGACTAATTGTTGATCTTCAGGGATAAAGTTGAAGGTTTGGATGAAATTTTCTTTGAGGTCATTCCAGAAAAAGGTTTCACCTTTTGCTTCCTCCATTTTATACCATTTGCTAGGAAAGTCGTCTAGGGTTGAGGGAAACAAGTGTGGCCAGGCTCTCTCATCCTTATGTCCTAGGCTTCTCCATTATTTTTCACAAGTTTGGATGTGTTCTTCTGGGTTCTGGTCTTGAGTAAAGATGGGGATCTGTGCTTGTGGGGTGAGCTTCTTGCCACCAAACCTTTCAACAAAATAAGTTGCAGTACTAGTCCAGGTCTGAAGTTTTGTCTGATGGGTATCCCACCATCTAGCTGCTTGACCAGTGAAGGTTTCTACTAAGCTCTGGAGTCGGCCATGTTCTCCAAAGTTATTAGACACTTGTTTGACATGCATGACTGGGGATTCCCTCTCCTTATACCTTGTTTGGGTCCTGGTAGTTTCGTTGGTCGGTTGTAAGGTAGGGTGTTCTTTTATTTTTCTCTCAAAAATTTTGGGGATAATTGAGACTAGAAAGCACTGTCGGGTGGGTTTTTTCTGTACTTTTTGGATAGTCCAGCACCCTCTTGCTTGTGTTTCATAGTTTTCCATTTCCCAGTCATATAGGTCAGCATCTGAATTATAACCAACTGAGTCGGGATTACCTAAGTAAAGCTCCCCTTGGGCGTTTGGTTCTGTGTAGTCAGTATTGTTTTGGATCTGATAAAGTTGTTGGATATCAACTTCCTCATCAATTGGTTCAACCCAGGGTTGGCCTTTGGAGGGGTTAATAGGTACTATGACCTTTTGACCATTTCCTTTGAGTTTAATACGTTCTTTATCTAGAGAGATAGAGGCTTCCATCTTTCTACCCCAAGGTCGACCTACAAGGGCTGGGAAGGAGCTAGATCCTTCCTTTGGGTCAATAATTTCGAAATCAACCTTAGTTGATATGCCTTTAATGGTCGTTTCTACATTTTTCCAAACCCCAATGGGTTCAATAAGGCCCTGGTCGACTAGTTTCAGATAAATGCCTGACTCATAGAGTCGAGGTCGTCCCATCCTTTCCCATGTATCCCGGGTCATGATATTTACTTGGGACCCAAAATCAAGCACCACTTGTCGGACATGGAAACCTTCAATTTCCAGGTCGACAAGAGGGTCGACATCGTTTTTGTCTTTTTGATTTAGGCTACAGATGTTCTTCGTTTGTTTCTCAGAGTTAGTGCTTTTGATTTGATGCAATAAATCAATGAACTGACCGACAGATTTATCTGTTTGAATGAGATGGGTTAAATGCTGGGTCGAGTCGTGTCGACTGTGACTAATGTCTTCGTGCTGTGCAAGGATTGTAAATATGTTTGTGGATTCCTGATATGTGTGTTGTTCCTTGCAAGGGTTAGGGTATGTATTTGTGTGTGTGATCTTACTAATCTGAGGATTATCAGGCCCGGTTTTAGTGCCTTGTCGAGTGACGAAGTGCAAATTCTTAGTAGTTATGACATCATTCTTCTGGACACAAGACAAGACATTAACATTCTTTTTATTACTAATTTTTTCCAACATTGTAGGGCAATCCTCCAAGGAGTGATCGCCTACACCACAATGTGTACAAAATTTAAGATCAGTCCTGTCCTTGTACGGACAGTCTGCGCATCTGTGCCCTTCTTTGTAACAAATAAAGAATTGAGTAGGTCGACGACTTCGGATTTCTCGAGTCCCAACAAATCGACCTGTTCTTCCAAACTCTGGTCGTCGATTGTCATTCCGACGGTCGTAGCGTCGGCCATCATTTCGTTTCCCATTCTGAGTAATATTATTGTTATGCTCTGTGTTCTGTGCTACAGCATTAGTCTGGTAAACGGCCTGGTAGTTTTGTCTATTTTTGAGGTTAAGATGGTATTCGACCGTGTTGTGATTAGCAGTTTCGCATATAGCACACTAGGAAGCTTTTCCATTCTTCATATTGTAAGGACAGTCGGCGGTGGAATGGTCTCCTCATTCCTGGAAGATGTCGCAAAACACCTTTGTCTGTACAAAACGGACATCTTGTCGACTGAATTACTGTCGACAGTTATCTTTTGTATGTCCGGATGTTGAACAGTTAGTACACCAGATGTATTGGTTCTTAAGTGTGAGCTCCTTCAAGGACTTCTGCATATTTTCCAGTTGTTCTTCCAAGCGGTGGTCAGTCGGGTAGGCAGGTATGTCTTCATCCATCTCGACCTGCAATGCTTTTGTCAACGCATCTTCGTACGACTTGAAGGTCTCCAAACTGATGTGTCGACGAACTTTCTGTGAAAGTCCTGCAAGGAACCATTGAATGAGTAATTGTTCGTCGATGACATAGTCCAACTGACTCAATATATCCTTCCATCGTTTATCGTAGTCGCGGACTGTTTCTCCTGGCTTCTGTTGGGTCGTCTTCAGCTTCTTGGCTGCCAGGTGTTTAGCGTCTGGAGTCTTGAAAAATGATAGGAATTGCGCCTTTATCTCTGATTTTGTTGCTCTAGGTTGCCTTTCAGTAAATGTCATATACCATGTGAGAGCTCTTTTCCGAAGGGCTCCTGCGAACTGGGCTATCTGGCGGTCTTCTTCTGTTACTTTGTTAGCCTCCCATATCGACTCACAGACAAACCAGTGTCATCTGGGGTCTTCGTCACCCTCATAAAGGGGAATCTGAGTAGATCTGTGACCCATGTCGGAGTCACTGTCACTACTTTCTGAATTTGGTGGGGTGGGAGGTGTGGGTGGGGGTGAAAGAGGTGGGGTCGATGATATAGTCGAACCTGTAGGGGTGACAATGGGGTTTTGGTCAGCGGAACTTGTGCCTCCGTCGGTGGTTGATTCTTTCTCGCGGTAGAGCGGATTGTTGATAATTTGTCTTCTCGGTGACCCACTGTCACTTTGCGTGCTCAGGTATGACTCGTGATTTTCTTCGAAAGTTGTATGTGGCAGGGGGGGTGCTCCTTCATGTGTCGGCAGGAGCGAGTGGATACTACGAAAGGAGGGTGCCGTTTGAAAGGTCACCCAGTTCCCTTCGACCGGTCAGCATATAACAAGGTGTTGTCCCAGGTACGGTTCATCACCTAGTCGACTCCAGATTGTGATGTCACCAGCTCTCAGTCGGAGGTCATCTTCAATAATAGTCTGTATTACGGTATGGGAATTGGCAGGGGACATGGTTACTTCATCAGGGATCACTATTTGGAGAGCTTCTTGCTGCTCTATCCACACTTCCTCTGCCTTAGGGGTCGTGTCTTCGTCTATGCCTTCTTCGTGTCGGTCATGACCTGACTCTGGCGGATTCTCATCTCGGTCGGTCTCCCTAGGGTTTTGTTCTCGACGCAGCTCGTCGGCTCGTTCACGTCTGGATTCCCTTCTTTGTTGTCGTTCGTCCCTCTCGATTCTTTTAGTGTTCGACATACTTTCATACAATACTATCAATTCCTCTTCGGTCGACTGTTCATTACTGGCTTAAGTCTGGTCGACTGGTATCCACTATGCTCCCTCTTCGACACACGACCAGCTACCCCCCCATAGCCTACCCGACGCTTTTTAGAAAGCTCGGATAATGCTGTCTATTTGTTCAGGAAGTATTCCCACTCCCTTTCGGAAATGAATTTTTCCCACTGCTTCTGCTTCTCCGCCCAGTTAGTGTTTGAGGGTGGTTCATGTAATAGTGGTCGAGCTTCAACAATATGGCCTGCTCATTTTTCTATTAAGAACTTGAACAGCAATGTCAGCAAGGAGCACAAGAATTGATCAGTAAATTCTATGAAAAATTTATGTCGAACAATTTCCACAGATGTCCTGTCTTCAACTGCTTGTTCCTCATAGAAGTCGTCGGCTATCTTTTCGAACCACTCCGATAGATTCGTACGGCCTCCTCGGATTAGTTTCTGGAGTAACTGCTCTTCTTTAGTCTTGTCCGGTTTTCTCATCCAAAAGCTGCTTCAGTAGATGTGGCACGGATTCGACAAACTTTTCGTGAGTCTCAGTGAAAAATCTGGCTTTTGCTTCTGCGACTGTCAATCTGTTCCTTCTCGCATAATTTTGTAGATAGTTAGCAATTTTTCGCTCCCAACAGTCCTTGATCTCCTGATCTGGTATCATATGTGAGCATATATTCCAGTTATGTACTACCGGCAATGGAACCAATGTTGTAATCTCACAGATCACATAAGGTTACCAATAATACATACAAAAAGATACACAGATACAAGAGACAAGAACATATA
The DNA here is from genome assembly GCA_001517045.1 of Pseudotsuga menziesii. NCBI lineage: Eukaryota > Viridiplantae > Streptophyta > Pinopsida > Pinales > Pinaceae > Pseudotsuga > Pseudotsuga menziesii. Next base: position 411,287 of record LPNX010760271.1, on the reverse strand, counting down.
GGATAAACAGATTATATTATTCTCAATAGATCATACAAAGCCAAGAACTGAACTACATTCTTGTGTGGCTCAACAGCCTAATATATACAGGTTACAAACAGTTACAATCATAACTACCTGTCGGTTCACCGAACCGACACGACTATTAGTTAACAGACTAACTACTGTGTTTACTCAGCCGACCAACGTAGTCGGTCTCTCGACTTAGTCGGCTGATCGACTAAGTCGGTCTTCGTTCAAGTCGACTTATGTCGACTTGCTCCTTCTACAAGTTCTCATTTCAAAATGACCTATCACACCATCTTGGTGACAATCTTGGTGAAGCTGAAAACTTTCGAGCATGGAAGTATAGGATTTCACTGGTTCTTGAAGTAAATGAATTGGACACCTACATAAGTGGAGAGGTTCTAGTTCTAGAGGGAGATGAGGCTAAGGAATTACACAAGAAGAACTTGGCCAAGGCCAAAAGGTTTATTGCTGATTCTATCAAGGATCTCCTTATAACACAAATGTCTTTCCTAAATACACCTAAAGATATGTTTGATTCATTGACCAAGCTATTTGATGGGAAGAACCTAAATCAGAATATGACTTTGAGAAACTAGTTGAAGAATGTAAATATCCAAAATGCAGAGACTATGCAGTCATACTTTACAAGGGTGTCTCAAATAAAAGAACAACTTGAAGCAGTGGATGAAGAAGAAGAGAATGAAGAAATTGTGATAACCAACTTGAATGGCCTCCCAGGATCATGGGATTCATTCATTAGAGGAATGCGTGCAGAAGGAAGTGATTATCTTCAACAAAATCTGGGAAGAGCACACACAAGATGAAGCTTGACTCATAATAAGAGAAAATAAGATGGGTGCAATTGAAGATCAAGCTCTCACCATCCAAAGAAGATCCCTCAAGCGATGAGGAATCTGAAGGACTCAACTCTTGAAGAACCTCTTATCCATCTTAGCATTTGGATAAGAAATGATGTTGTTATGAATGAAGAAGATGATGAAGCTGAAGGCTCAAGAAGGAGTCTACCCACAATACGAATAAAGATAAGTATTCAATTTTCATTTCATGATATTATTTTCTTATGCATTTGTTTATATTCAGTTGATGTGTTATGTATGATATAATTTTTGCATTAATGACAGTATACTACTAATATGTATGTGATGGGTAAGTAGCTCATGGTGCTATGCAACTCTCCATTGCTACTTATCTAGAATGAAATCTCTTTGCTGGCATATTGGATTAGTGCACAATCTCAATAATGTCACGGAAGAGATGGAAGGCATCTAGAAAGTTTCCGTGAGATATGGATGAATGTTGTATTGGCTAAAATAGTTGCATGATTAGATATTTATACATAAGAATTTTCCATTATGAATATTCCTTATTAAAATTTTCTAACCATACAACTAATGCATTTGACTTGTAGGAAAGATAACGTACAACAGACTACAAGAAAAGAAGGATGAGACTTGTTTCGAAAAACATGTGACGACAGTTCTAGAAATAATCCAAGATGAAGAATAATATGAAGATACTTTCAAAGAAAGAAACAAGTCTCAAAAACAGTGCAGTTATGCAACACTATTGAGAGACATCATTGATGCAAATCCTTCCAAGCTATGAAGAAGTAGCCAAGAATAAAGAGAAGGAGAGTACCAATTCAAGAAGAATGATGTCTAGGATGCAGTATTGAGAACTGAAGGGATGGATCTACAAGATCTAGCATGTAGTAGACAGAAACATCAAGGGATACAAGGAAAGATTCATAGCACGAGGCCTCTCACAGAAAGCAGGCATAGACTACGAAGAGACATTTGCATCCACTATTGGAGACATTTACCATCATACACACTCTTTTTGGTCAAATTGGCCTATTTAAACCACTATCCTAAGTATAATTGACATTAATTGACATCAGTGGAGCATTAATTTCCATCATCCAGTCACACCCACGCCTACCTACAGTCAAGGACACTAACTGGAGCACTTCGGTGGTCATTTGAGTGATATTAATGCACCTAATTGCTAACTGGTGGTTACAATCAGTTCAACCAATCAGTTAAGGCACCTCCTCTCATCAAATATATTATTTAATGATTATTTATTATTATTTAATGATCTGGAGTCAACAGGGTGCCTCCACCGAATTCTGATGGTCAGTTTATCTTAAGTTAAGCTCATCAAGGTTCATTGAAGTCATGGAGCACTAGCACTTGATGGTTGGATTGCTATGACATGTGTTTGATATCCTTCAGTTAAGATTCAATCATTTATTGCACTCTGACTTTATTTAAGGTTTGGTGAGTCAATTAGGGTTTTGGTCAAGTTGTTAACCGAGTGTGATTGAATGGCTAAGAGTCAGTTAAGCCAGACTCACTCATGATTTTGAATTGCCTCCTTAGGTATTCGAATTCCTCATGGATTCAAGATATTTTTCTTGACATTGGTATTGTAACCATTCATTGTTTATTGAATATACACAGAGGAAACCATTCTGGTTCCGATTAACACCATTTCATGAGTATTTGTTGATAATTCTTTCACGAGATTGATTCTTAGTTCCTAGATCATGTGCAAGAATTAATATGGTATCAGAGCTTATGACAGGACGATGATATATCTCTCAAAAACAATATTTTTGACAGATTTCTCCATGAAATTTGAGCAATAGCTCAAAAATCCAGCACTGCACCAGAAGCCAAGGCTTACCACTCAATATCCCAAGTAAAGAACTTGTTGTTCAAGCTTGATTGATTGACTATGTTGGGTTTGATGAAAGCCTAAAATGTGCAGGATCTCCAACCTTACGGTGCCCTTTTTGTTTTGATTTGTAGATCTTAATAGGTACAACTTCGAATGGACTCATCAGTCCCTCTTCTCACCCCATTCACAAGCTATTCGGAATGGTAGTAGAAGATGATTGCATCTCTGAAGAGATGAGGTCTCTATGAGGTGTCTATTGGACATGGAAAAGAGTCTTATGAGAATGATAATGACTAGCCAAATGATGGTGATAGAGCTATTGGAGCAATATGTCTATCCCTTTCTCCTAGCTTGTACTACCTTATTATTGGTTCTGTTGAATACCCAAAGGAATTCTGGACAATATTGGACAAAAAATTTGGAAAGCACAATGAGGATCATAATATTACTTTGGAGATCACAGCCAGCACCACAAGATTTCTTCACTCAAAATTCACAGCCTCTACTCTCTCTGATGAAGTTGTTCAAGATGAAGATGCAGCAGAATCTTCTACGCATTCAATTCGAATTGAAGAAAGTCTCCATGTAGTGACTCCTTCTCTTGATGCTCCAGAATTTCATGAGATCTATGATATCTCATATCATCATATTTATGAAACAGAAGAATACATTCAAATCTCTGATATTGAAGAAAAACACTGCTGCACTTCCATGCAAACATTCACCGGTGATTTTCTTTTGAATTCTGTGCAAAATTTACCAGTAATTACTTCCGAAAGTGAAGGGAAATTTGATTTTTCTCCCTCTAATGTTGCTGCTGGTGTGAAAATATGTAAAAAATGGGATATTTTGGAAGAAATATCAGATTATAAGAATGACACATTCGCTCCCCATGATCTAGATCTTCCAGCAAAATCCTACAGGATTGCATGCACCAAAATTCAGAATTTTGAAGAAAAAGACAACTGTGCATCCACCGTCTCGGTTGACCATAATTTTGGATATGAAATGAAACTTATTAGATATGATATGATCTTATTTGGATCTGATATGATATTATTTGGATCTGATCTAATATTTCTTGGTTCAAAATTTAAGGTTCGTAAACCTTCAGTACTGCTTGTAGCTGTTCTCATCAATGGTGTGAAGAAACAAGTACTACAAGTCTCCTACAAAACTGTTGCTGGGGATTTGATTTCATTTCATAGTTTTGGATATATTGTGAAATTATTTAGATCTGATTTAAATTCTGATCTAATATTATTTGTTTCATATTTTAAAATCCAAGAGCTTTCAATCATGCTTGTAGCTGCTCTCACCGATTCCGGTGTGAAAAATCAAGAACCACAGTTCTTCTTCAATTTTGCTGCTGGGGATTTGGTGTTATTTTCCTCCTATGAGGTTGCTGATATTTTATTTTGTGAATCATTAGATATTTCTGAAGCTATATCAGATTATGGAGCTCAATCATTCACTCTCCAAAGTCCTAGGGATTCTCTACCTTTGGTCACAAGCTCATCTCCTCACAGAACTAGTAAAGAGGAAGACATTTTGCATCTACTTGGACACGTGCTCCTAAAAATTGGGGCTGATTTTACCACTCATGGTTTGTTTTTCAAGGCTGCAACATATAATTTTCTTCAGTGTTCCACACATGGTTCAAATCCTCAAGAACCTTTTCTCTCTCTTTAGATGATTTCAGTTGCTCTACATGGGTCCAGTTTTCACCGTGCAGCTGTTTATATTTCTGATTCAGTTGAGTGCATTGCTCTTCTTCCAAAGTGGAATATTCCTCCAGACATATTCATTTAGTTTGGATTTAGAGGTTCACATGCATAGTCTTAGGATGCTACTGCATAGAGGAACCAATTCTTGATTTACTACTTAGTTTGAGGGGGGGTATTGTTCCCATGAGGTTTTCCACGTTTCCTTGGTTATATTAAGAAGTTACTTTATTGTACAGGGTGACCTATGGCCTTTGTTTCTGGGGCCCTAGCATTTTTATGCATCTATGTTTTCTAACTCTTCCTGAGTATAGCTTAAGGGGGGGTGTTGGAGACATTTACCATCATACACACTCTTTTTGGTCAAATTGGCCTAGTTAAACCACTATCCTAAGTATAATTGACATTAATTGACATCAGTGGAGCATTAATTGCCATCATCCAGTCACACCCATGCTTACCTACAGTCAAGGAGGCTAACTTAGCCTTCTCCTACAGTCAAGGAGGCTAACTGGAGCACTCTGAGGGTGATCTGAGTGATATTAATGCACATAATTGCTAACTGGTGGTTACAATCAGTTCAACCAGTCAGTTAAGGCACCTCCTCTCATTAAATATATTATTTAATGATTATTTATTATTATTTAATGATTTGGAGTCAACAAGGCACCTCCACCAACTTCTGATGGTCAGTTCATCTTCAGTTAACCTCATTGGGGTTCATTGAAGTCATGGAGCACCAGCACTTGATGGTTGGCTTGCTATGACATGTGTTTGCTCTCCTTCAGTTGAGATTCAGTCATTTATTGCACTCTGACTTCAGTTAGGGTTTGGTGAGTCAATTAGGGTTTTGGTCAAGTGGTTAACTGAGTGTGATTGAATGGCTAAGATTCATTTAAGCCAGACTCACTCATGATTTTGAATTTCCTCCTTAGGTATTCTAATTCCTCATGGATTCAAGCTATTTTGCTTGACATTGGTATTGTAACCATTCATTGTTTATTGAATATACACAGAGGAAACCATTCTAGTTCTGATTAACACCATTTAATGAGTATTTGTTGATAATTCTTTCATGAGATTGATTCTTTAATTAGGGTTTTGGTCAAGTGGTTAACTGAGTGTGATTGAATGGCTAAGAGTTAGTTAAGCCAGACTCACTCATGATTTTGAATTGCCTCCTTAGGTATTCGAATTCCTCATGGATTCAAGCTATTTTGCTTGACATTGGTATTGTAACCATTCATTGTTTATTGAATATACACATAGGAAACCATTCTGGTTTCGATTAACACCATTTCATGAGTATGTGTTGATAATTCTTTCATGAGATTGATTCTTAGTTCCTAGATCATGTGCAAGAATTAATATCCACTGGGAGTTGAGGAACATGACAAGAAGACTCTAATGTGTAAGTTAAAGAAGGCCTTGTACGAGCTCAGAAGGCACCCACGGGATAGCACATACATGAGGAGCTTGAAGATCACCTAGAGTGATGAAGATCTTAACATTTTCTACAAGGTTGAATATGAAACCCTATATAGGATGACAAGCTCACAGGGTGCGAGAAGAAATTTTGAAAAGGTTTAAGATAGAGGATCTTGGTATCCAATGACACTAGATGGATACATATAATATTAGTAGTAGAGGGAGCTACTTGTCACTCCAGTACAAAATGTTTCAATACATAGACTATGAAAGGCATAGGGAGAGTGATTCTCCACTTCATAGGGAGTGGCTATAGAATATCCTAAGGTTCGACATGGTACGACAGGATGGAAAAATTACTGATGACTCTAAGATTTACTGAGAGTAAAGTAGATTCCAACATTTAATTCAAGGTTGAAGGTGGAATACCAGTGATGCTCATGTTATATGTCGATGACTTTTTCCTGACAAAAAACAAGAACTCATTAAAGTTTCAAGAAGGAGACTTGTTGCCGAGTTCAAGATGAAGGACTTGGATATGATGCACTACTTTCTAGGCATGGAGGTGTGGTAGAATGTGGATGGAATCTCCATGGGACAAGGGAAGTATGAAGTAGAGATCCTGAAGAGGTTCGGGATGATGGACTACAAGGCCATGACCACACCTATGGAATTGAACTTGAATCTATTGAGTGATGCTTCATCAGAGAGGGTTGATGCCATGATGTATCGTCAGATGATTGGGTCATTGATGTACCTGAAGAATACGAGACTAGATATTTGCTTTTCTGTGAACACATTGATAAAGTTCCTGATGGATCTGAGACATGTTCACCTGATGGTTGCAAAGCATGTAGTGAGGTACCTAAAGGGTACAGTTGACTATGGGCTCAAGTATCAAGCGAATTAGAATATTAACTGGAGAGTTATGTGGATTCATATTGGGAAGTGCCATCGATAGGAAGAGCACTTCGGGGTTTTGTTTCAGTATGGGATCAAGTGTGATCTCTTGGTTTAGCAGGAAGCAGTCCTGCATGGCACTGAGTACAGCCGAAGTAGAATATGATGTAGCTTGTTCCATGACAAGTCAAAGCATATCGAGATCAAATATCACTATATCAAGGATATGGTACAGAGAGGAGTAGTGAAGCTCTAGTCTGTTGCGACGGATGAATAGATAGTTGATGTGTTGACCAAGCCATTAGTTAGAGTGAAATTTGAGTACTTCCAGGAGAAACTTTGTGTTCTCCACATTGAGGTTCCTTTGAAGAGGAAGTGATGAGTCTGTGTACCCTTCCGACATGGTGGTAGGATTGGATCCTCTCATGGTCAGATGTAAGTGTTGCTCATTTCTGATATGGTGGCAGGATTGGTTCCTCCCATGGTTAGATGTAAGTACAGTTCCTTTTTGACATGGTGGTAGGATTGGTTCCTCCCATGGTCATATGTAAGTCCAGTTACTTTCTAACATGGTTGCAGGATGTGTTCCTCCCATGGTTAGATGTAAGTGTAGAGCCTTTCCCTGGATGGTAGTAGGTGTTCCCTACCATTCCAGTGGATGTAAGTGCAGAGCCCTTCCCTGGATTGTAGTAGGTGTGTCCTACCATGCCGGTGGATGTAAGTGCAGACCCCTCCCCTAGATGGTAGTAGGTGTGTCCTACCATGCTGAAGGATGTAAGTGCAAATACTTTCCACAAATGATAGTAGGTGTGTCCTACCATGTTGGTGGATGTAAGTGCAGGGCCTTTCCCTATATGGTAGTAGGTGTGTCCTACCATGCCAGTGGATGTAAGTTCTAGGGCATTTCCCTTGATGTTAGCAGGTGTTTCCTACCATGACAATGGATGTAAGTGTTGGAGCCTTTCACAGATGGTAGTAGGTGTGTCCTACCATGCTGGTGAAAGTAAGTGTTGGAGCCTTTCTCAGATGGTAGTAGGTGTGTCTTACCATGCTGATGATATAAGTGTTGTTGATGAAGAACTACATGGAGGCTAGGCCTACAACCAACATGAAAAAGGGTTGGCTCTATAGAATTTCATATGATGAGAATAATTGAGAGATAGCACCATTTGATCGAGATAGCGGGAGCAGTGATGATGATGATGATCTAGTGATTATCTAGATTTGATGATGATCCAGTGATGATCCAGATTTGATGATGATCCAATGATGATCTAGTGATGATCCAGTGATGGTCCAGCCTTGATCATGATCCAATGATGAAGACTTATTCTGATAAATTGTATCAAGAGCATACCTTCCTAGTTAAGAGGGAGTGTTGATGTTTTTATAACTTTGGAATGTATTAAATTGTATATTTCATATATTATATTTCATTGGTCCCCGATGTTTGTATCGTGAGAATAATTAATGTAATCAAGTCATGTAAAGTCATAGAGGTTAACCCTCCTTGTTGGTTAGGGGGAAAAGTCCCCACAGTTATGGGGCACTAGGGTTATTAGACACTCTTGGAGAAGTCAGCCCTGGTAAGTGACAGTCAACTCAGAAAATAGTATAAATAGAGAGTGAACCTCTCTATTTGAAACACACACTCACCCAACTATAGCACATAGGTGAGAGAAGATGATCTCACACAAGTGACAGAGAGAACAATTGTTGGAGATCATCTTTTTGTCTTTGGGTTTTACTGCTGCCATTGGTGCTCATTCTATCTTTGAGGAAGTTGCATGGTTTTCTCCTTTATGGTTTCCCTAAGGAAAATATTTGTGTTTATTTTCTCTTGTGATTATTGTTGTGCATGTTATTCTCTCAGATAAGATCCTAACATCATATTTCTTAAATGATAAAAATTTAACAAAAGGTACTCTGTCCCAACTACCATGTATGCAATGTTTGAACTTATGTTTTGCTTATTTACAAGAATATCATATTTAAATATAACTGTAAAATTGAATTCTATCATTTACCATCACATTTATCAGTTCATAGATGGAAAAATATATGACATTTATTAGTTTATGGGTGGTAAAGATACTTTGAAATAAAATATGTGCCATCCAAGTTAAGTTGGGAACTAGGTTGAGTGCAGGGAGAAACAAAAAGTGTTTATATTTCAACCCTCACAACTAATATTTGTACGAATGCAAGGATGGGGTGGCATTGGCTTTGACAATGACTTTGATGAGTGGTTGGAAGCTTGGACAAGGGATTGTGGAATCAACATAGGGAGGTAACAGGGGGATATTAGGAGAAGTTTGGCCATCTGTGAGGGATGCCATTTTTTTGTTTATTCTCACTTTCTTGCTTTTAACCTCACTGAGGGCCTCAATGGCCAAGTTGGATTGGTGTTTAACATATTTATCAACATGCTCGCAAATCTCAATTTATGGAAGGGAATTTGGATAAGGTGGTATTTTAATCTATGTATGCTACAACTACAAGTATACAAGTAATATGGAAACAATTACATCTAAGATCAGCTGTTCCTAGAAGGTTCTTACAGTAAATTGAAGAAAAGTCTTTCTCTTTTGGATTTTTCACTGTTTAAGAAGGTTGCAGGTGTTTGGAAAAGGGGTTGTTGTTGTTTGGGAAGAAAAGTGGACAGGAAAATGCCAAGTTGCTAACAAACTTGAAAGTGAGCATGAAAAACCAACAACAGGGAACCCACCCCCCTAAATAACAGTTTAACTACCCAAAAATACTTAAAAATCCCTTTAAAAGGTGACTATTTAACCCTAAACAATTAATAGTAGAAAATAAAGTGGAGAAAAATTGTAAAGGTACCTCAGAGTGTTAAAAAATGTTGTAATAGTCCTCTGTAAATGGTATGAATTTTGTGGAGCCAAAATAACTCCAATGTTTTGATGCCCTAGATGCAACAATGCAACCTCCTTTTGGTCTGTTTCACACAAGAAAGTCACTCAGCAGGGGTAAAAATGATCAAAATCGCATTGGATGAGGGTTTTTGTAGGTCTATGAGACGAGTTGGACTTGGTTGAATGAGTCATACTTGAACTGATGAGTTAAACTCCCATTGGCCAAGTCAAACTTGCATTGACCGAGTCAAACTTAATTAACATGTGAGTTTGTCTTGGACAAGCAGGAAAAACCATTTTTTGGGTGATTTGTTTCAAGTGTAAAAAATGGTGGGTTTAAGTTGTGAGCCTTGTAACATTGGTGATAATAAACTAGGTCATTATTTCAAACAAATATGACTACAAGATGAGGAAAAAATACAAGATAACCAGATGTCATTTGGATCAACCATTGTACTGAAAATATTTTGCAGGTCAATCTTGGAAACCTTTAAATTATATAGCCAGAAATCCTTTTGATGTAATACGTACCAATTGGATGTTATATAGTGTTATGTTTCATAAATTCATTTGGATAATTTAAAAATTACGTTATAAATGTGCCAATAGAATTATGTCATGATATATTGTGATTCATGAAGTATTAGCTCATGGAGGTATTTGAATACACAGTGTTGTCACTTGAGAGGGCCTCATGATGAATTGTGTTGAAGTTCCCATAATTGTAGGACACCCAATTTTGTGAAATCTTGAGTATTTTAGGGGTCCTTGAGTTAACACAATATAGCCAAAATATCATGTGTTTTGACCATTAAATTTTTTTTGAAAAGGAAATTTTAAAGAACTAAATAGAAATCTAATAAATGACACTTTGAATCAAAGAGTTGTAAACTTGTATATGTGTTGATGGTAAGATGATTTTACATCAAACAACAATTAGAGTAGTCAATCCTTTTGATCTTTTTCAATATATTTTATTTGAATTGTAGAAAATCTAAAATGGTCAAATAGACAAATAACATGTAACTTAGATAGTGTGGAAAGGAAGAGTGTCGATCATTTAGTTGTTAGTACTATTGTTGAGCCTCATTTTATTATCATTTTTGGCAATTAAATAACACATTTTAACACATATTTTATTATCTTTAGTGTATTTTATGCCATGTAGATCGTTATTTCAGCACAAGGTAAGAACAAATTTTATGTTATTACAACTTTGGTTATTAATATCATTTTTATGATTTTGTTAACTCAAAATTATATTATTTAAAGCATATTAATGTATTAGTTGATATGTATATTCATTTGCAGATTTCATAGTTTGTTTGGGAAAATTAACACTAAAATGCATTCAGTCTGCCTTTCGCCTAACATTTCCATTTCATGATCCAGCTTGCCATTTAGCTCGTCATCCATCCGTCGTGTGAAATTTGTTGTTGATTTTCTATGTTTTCCCTAGATCGAAACCGAGCATTTCTAGCTCATGCTTCAGTGTTTTGTCTAGTTCGCTGTTCAACTCGCCCATTGTTGCCGCCTTTCACACACCTGGGTCACGTGGCAGAAATATTCAAGCCACTCGGTGTGTCCTTGGGGGCAAGTCTTGAGTCAAGGCTGTCACCTTGTTCTTGACTCCTCCATTTAGGCTCAACTCCTAACGAAGCCAAGGGGTATAGACCCTATTAAGTTACTAAGGATGATTACTTAGTGTTGTGATGTTTAAATTGGCTGAGTTACTTAGGAGTTTGGAATTTAATTATAGATAATCAAAGATGGAAAGATATAAAAGATGAACACACGCAAGCACAATGCTGAGACACAATATATATATACAACAAGAAAATAACCAGTGCCTTAGAATGGAGTCAAAAATAGAAACAATGTTCTTGCATGTGCTTGGAGTGAGTGTTTTGCGATTGCCTCTTGGTATGTTTTAAGTTAAATTTTAAGTGTGAGTTGGTTAAAATTAGGCTAAAGGGAGACTCCAGATATACCCGAGATTACTTGGAGTATGTCCAAAACTAAACCTTCACGGCTACCTGCAAAGAATATGTGGGCTGAAATGGAGTCTTTGGGGCTATTGTTCATAACGCACCCATTAGGGTGTGACAGAGATCGGCACCCCGAGGTCAATTTTCAGAAGTTCCCACTCCCTTTGGGTATTTTGCCACCATAAAGGTTTGATCTAGGTGTTGGATTTTCACCTGATGGTTTTTTAGTTGGGGAGAGTGAGTCCTAATTATACTAGTCACCCAAGTTCTTTTGATACAGCTTCACTGATTAGATGAACCACAGCCAAGTGCAGAGCATAGACACTGGAGTCTTGTCAATTTTAGTAAGTTTTAAACTGGGTGTTGTTTAAAACAAAACCCTACAGGAACCTCTTTCAATCCAAGTGGATCTCAATCGAGGAATCGAGGAGGGGTTATTTTTATAATTGATGATAAATAAATGATAAAAAAAAACAAATAGATACACAATTCTAGTTTCTTAATTAGTCCTACCACGACTATCTTTCCCCTTTCGGGTCAATCGGGAAATCGTGGGGTAAGTATTACGATCAATTTGAAATGTAAAATATGGAATATGGAATTAATAATGAAATAAATTATACTACCCTGCATATTATATCAATACTAGTTTTAAAATAAATGATCAGAAAGTGACGAAAAGGACATCGACGCAAATCCCCCCAGGGGGGATGGGGAATGGGCTCGAAAGAGCCTTTTCCAAAAATAATTTTATTTATTATTGGTTACAATATCAGAAAAATGAAATATCAGAAAATTCTTGGTCCTTATACAGGCTGAAACCAAGATCTTATAACTTTGCAAAAAATTTAAGATTTTAGTGAAAAGGGAGACCCCTGGGGGGATTTGAATGCTCCTGAGGCCACTTCCGAACAGCAGCTTCCTTTATTTTCTGTCAGTCCTGCTAAAAAAATTGAGCATGTTAGAATAATATATGCCCAAAATAACTTTAAGAGTACCTTTGGATCAGCCTACCTTATCTATAAAAAAATGAAGTTAAAACTAGCTAAACAGGCGGAAAAGGAACCAAGGAAAGCAAGCTTTCCTTGGGATATTGGATTGCTGTTTGTGCAGCCAATTAAATATGCACTAATTTCTGGATTTAATCTCTTTTAAAATAGAAAGCAAAACTGGTGCATGCAACCTACTGATTCTCTTTAACTTGTCATGCAAAATGGATGATTTCCTTATGCTAGATCTAGAAGACTTGATGATATATTTCAGAATTGAGATCTAGACTATGAGCTCTGAAATATCAGGTATATGTAGATTTTACTTTGATGAAACAGATCCAAATCATAACAAAGCTTTTGCACACTATAACCTGGTAAGAAAATTGATTTTTTTATAGAAATGAGAAGAAGAGGAGAGAAGCTCGGATCGTTGCTTGAATGGAGCAAGCTGAAAGGAGGCCCTTTTCTGGAGTGATGAGGGATAAAGTATTGATATTAATGGATAGGAATGGCATCAATCTAGATCCAAACCTTCATCCAATCAGGAACCTGCAACTAAATAACACAAGCCTGCACACACCTCGTGAGATCTGGATATAGATGTATAAAGCAACAAAAATGAAAGATTATGCAAAAATAATCTTATTTAAGCATATAACTGAAATTTTTGAGCATAAATCATATGGATAAACAAGATCAAGTAATATAAGTTGCCTATTTTACACCCTTACTTGATTCAATCGAATCCTTGAAGCTAGAGCACAGAAGCAGCACAGAATTTGGCAAGATATTGCAGCTACCACATCAGCAGCATAACACTGAGAATCGACACATACACATGCACTACACAGTATAGCCTTCAAAGATTCTTTATTCACAAATGATGATCAAATACAGAGTTACAATGGAAATTCCTTTAGTCCATCTCTAACTAGCTCCAAAGAGGGAGCCTCAAGCAGGATATATACAAATTACTGGCCATCCAGCCCAAGGGGGGCACAATTCCTCATGGAATCAAGTGAAATCAACTGATGTAGAGTTCATCAATGCAGAACTAAAGCTGAAATGAGCCTACTTGTCAACCAGGGGCTTGATTGAGCTGACACATCAACCCATACACCGACACATCAGTCCACAGAGCATCCAGGAGAGTCCACACATGTGGAGGAGAGAGAGAGGGCACAATTCCCCATGAAGACAGTTGTAGATCAACTATGGATCTGATTTGATCCCCTCCTTCAGTCAAGTATTTGTGAGATCTAGTCAATCTGCTTCAGATCTGACTGATTTCAATCAAATCGGCTGAGGATCCACTGATTTATGATTTTGGATTTGCTCCATTATTCATCAATTTATTAATTAAAATAATCAATAATTGATTTTTGGGGCTTTCTGACCTGAGTGATGGAAAATCACTCAAAACTTAGGAATTAGTGGGTCCATGGGTTTACATGGTGCTCTTAGCTTGAAAACGAGCACCTACATGATTGAAACCGATTATTTGGCCCACTTTTATTACAAAATCAATTTTTCCAATTAAACTATTAAAAAATAGCCTAAGTTTTGGAAAATTTTAATTTTAATAAAAAACACTGAAAAAACTAAAAAATTGAAAAATTGAAAAACACCTAGGGGGACTTAGACATGTTCATATGACTCGAAAATGATGTCTAGCATGTTTATACATTGACACATAGACTCTAATAACCTCAATATGCCTAAATGCCAAGCCGACCACCCCAACTTTGGAGGTATGGAGTGAAAAACTCAGAAATTATCAGTCGTTTGTTCAACAACCAATAATAACCAAGGGAAAAAACACCCTGGGCTGATCGGATTGACAAATGAAGTCTAAGAGACCCAGTATTTTACAGACACTATCATGCTAGAACATTTATTACAATCCCCCCATGGGGTATCAACATGTGATATAGTACAACAAGCACTTCCCAGAAGTACTTACAAAGGTCCTTTGCAGTTTGAACAAGTTAACCCTGTCCGGTTGACCAGGCTCACTTGATAAAAACCACTAAGTACAACTTAGGTGGTAACATTCTGGCTCCAACTGCGGGACGTGTGCTCGATCTGGTCTTTAAGGAAAGGAGAGGATATGAGAACACCAGAATCTCTGGTTTATATACCCTATAAAAACATCTCAACTTGACAAGAAAAACCTTAGTAGCACAAGTTTTGTAGAAAACCAAATGAACCATTAAGTTGATTTATTTAAACAAAATAAATGTAACTAACTAAAAGAAGTGAAGTTTTATTAAGTATAAAATAGAAATGCAGAAAGTAAATGCTCTCTTTCAAGGAGCTTGTTTTCCTACTCTAAGCATGATATAAAAAGGGTTAAGTGTAATCAGAAATCCAATGTAACCACCTAAGCATTTTATTAACATAAAAAAAAATTTCCTTGTCTTTGGTTACCAGCTAAAGTAAGGATACCTTATTTCAAAATTGCAAACCTGTGTGATGATTTAGAATGGGTGGGATATCATAGGCATGAATAATGTCATAAAAATTCTTCCCGAAATTGTATGTGCTCATGCAGACTGCTTCTATCCATGACTGGATAGGACTGATATACCAATCAGAACGATGAGGTAGACTAACTACATCATCATACTGATCATCGGGGCTTATCAAGTGATAACTTGTTACACAAGCCCCAAATAGCTCCAAATCATAAGGAATCTCTATATATGAAAAATATGGTTGAGACTGATATTCCACTGACTACATCACATATGAATTTTCACAATACTGTTTCTCAATGTCTTCATTACTGATACCCTTGTGTTGCTTTGCATGATATGACTCTGAATGATCACATGAAAATCCTGAATTCTCCTCTTCCATACTGAGGTTTTCCCAGGCATCCAGATCCATGCTCCCCTCTATAGATGTATCATAGATTGGAATTCCACACATTTTTGAATAGACACTCCCATTGTTGGACATGTCCTGGATGGGGTTCTCCATAAGATTTTCACAATTTGGATTACCTATGAAATTCCAATAGTCATCACTCCCATCCATGTCATATGTGGGGGACTCTTCATCCATGGCATCATGATCCTGCCTATTCATGTCCTCCTTGTATTCATAACAATCTTCTTCAGAAAAAAATTACAAGGTAATAAACTTTCCAAACCTTCATCAACATGAGGAGAACAAGTTCTAGTGTCACTAAACACCATACTGATCTTATCATAAGTTTCTTTATAGGCCTCTTTTATGATATCATGAAGAGAATCTTCAATATTATCTTCAATCGAGGAAACCTTTTGGACATGTTCAATGGGATCACTTGGGATGTGTTGCTCAATGGGTTTCTCTAGAAGCATTTCTGGAAAGATATCAGCATTGCAACATACTTGAGAATACACCAAGTCTTCAATGTCTTCATCTATGGTGACATGAGGAGAGCCTTCAACAATGTGTTCCATCATGGGCTCCTCCTTGTGCTTTTCAGTAGGATCATCTTGGATTTTCTCTTCCTCGGAATCCTGTTGTGTATTGGGAGATACCTCATATTCTTTTAGAAGATGCTTAATTTCTTCCTTTCTTAAATAACTACTAGGATGCATTTTGACCGGAGTATCATGAACCTCCTCTTAACTTAAATGTTCCAGAAGTGACTCCAATTCTTCAATACTTTGTATCATGGCAAAAGGTCCATCATATGTTTCCATGTGATACTCTGTCCCAGATAGGTAGAAGGTACAAATCTTTTCAAGGAACTTTTTCAAACCATTCATACTACCCCTACCATCATGCCACTACTATAAAAACATCCAAAGGAAGCTTGGAAAAGAAGTTATACATTTATTAGGAAGGCCCTGATAGAACCAACAACTGGCCTCACCCTGAAAAGTGAGAGCAAACATTTCCATCATATTGTCCTCATGAAGAATATTTAAGTCAGCAATCAACTGAAGGAAATATTTGACATGCCAAATGGCCGAGTCACCACAATCTCCATGAAATGTTGGAAGCCAATTATACGCATCCCTAAACCATCACCATAGTTAGGAAAACCCGGGATGTTTGAGAAATCGATAGGTTGAAACATGAAGGTTAACTGGGCACCATATTTCTCCTTTAATCCATCCAACATAGTATCCATTTGATATAATGATTAAACCTTGTACTGAAAAAGGTGGAGTTGTCAAGTGATGAGCTTTAAAGGTTTTAACATGTCGCATGGGCTCATCTACACACAACAAAACTTCACAAGTTTATGAGATAACAGGGTTTTATCCCTTCAATGGAGTCACCATGTGAAAAAGAAAAATAAGCATTTATAAATATTTTCACAAAAATTATTTTTTTCTTTTCTTTGTAAAAATAAAACTGGAAAAAAGTCAGTGGAGATGCGAGATGAAAATTAAATATCTATTCTAAGCATTCATAAAACAAAGCAAAAACAAAAAGGAAGAAAACAAAAGTCATACTTGGGAATAAAAATATTTATCCCCGGCAACGACGCCAAAAAGTGTTGCCTCCTTTCACACACCTGGGTCATGTGGCAGGAATCTTCAAGCCACTCGGTGTGTCCTTTGGGGCAAGTCTCGAGTCAAGGCTGTCACCTTGTTCTTGACTCCTCCGTTTAGGCTCAACTCCTAACAAAGCCAAGGGGGGTAGACCCTATTAAGTTACTAAGGATGGTTACCTAGTGTTGTGATGTTTAAACTAACTGAGTTACTTAGGAGTTTGGAATTTAATTATAGATAATCAAAGATGGCAAGATATAAAAGATGAACACACGCAAGCACAATGCTGAGACACAATATATATATTAAACAAGAAAATAACCAGTGCCTTAGAATGGAGTCAAAAATAGAAACAATGTTCTTGCATGTGATTGGAGTGAGTGTTTTGCGATTGCCTCTTGGTATGTTTTAAGTTAAATTTGAAGTGTGAGTTGATTAAAATTAGGCTAAAGGGGGACTCCATATATACCCGAGAGTACTTGGAGTATGTCCAAAACTAAAACTTCACAGCTACTCGCAAAGAATATGTGGGCTGAAATGGAGTCTCTGGGGCTATTGTTCATAATGCACCCGTTAGGGTGTGACAGAGATCAGCACCCCGAGGTCACTTTTCAGAAGTTCCCACTTCCTTTGGGTATTTTGCCACCATAAAGGTTTGATCTGGGTGTTGGATTTTCACCTGATGGTTTGTCAGTTGGGGAGAGTGAGTCCTAATTATACTAGTCACCCAAGTTCTTTTGATACAGCTTGACTGATCAGATGAACCGCAGCCAAGTGCAGAGAATACACACTGGAGTCTTGTCGATTTTAGTAAGTTTTAAACTGGGTGTTCTTGTTTAAAAGAAAACCCTCCAGGAACCTCTTTCGATCCAAGTGGATCTCAATCGGGGAATCAAGAGGGGTTATTTTTATAATTTCTGATAAATAAATGATAAAAAAAGAAAACAGATACACAATTCTAGTTTCTTAATTAGTCCTACCACGACTCTCTTTCCCCTTCCGGGTCAATCGGGAAATCGTATATGGAATATGGAATTAATAATGAAATAAATTATACTACCCTGTAGATTATATCAATACTAGTTTGAAAAGAAATCAGCAGAAAGCGACGAAAAGGACACCAACGCAAATCCCCCCAGGGGGGATGGGGAATGGGCTCGAAAGAGCCTATTCCAAAAATAATTTTATTTATTATTGGTTACAATATCAGAAAACTAAAATATCAGAAAATTATTGGTCCTTATACAGGCTGAAACCAATATCTTACAACTTTGCAAAAAATTTAAGTTTTTAGTGAAAAGGGAGACCCCTGGGGGGATTTGAACACTCTTGAGGCCACTTACGGACAGAATCTTCCTTTCTTTTCTATCAGTCCTGCTAAAAAACAGTGATCATGTTAGAATAAAATACACCCAAAATCACTTTAAGAGTACCTTTGGATCATCCTACCTTATCTCAAAAAAAATGAAGTTAAAACTAGCTAAACAGGCGAAAAAGGAACCAAGGAAAGAAAGCTTTCCTTGGGATCTTGGCTTGCTATTTGTGCATCCAATGAAAAATGCACTGATTTATCGATTTAATCTCTTTTAAAACAAAAAGGAAAATTGGTGCATGCAACCTACTGATCCTCTTTAACTTGTCGTGCAAAATGGACGATTTCCTTATGCTAGATCTAGAAGACTTGATGATATTTTTCAGAATTGAGATCTAGACTATGAGCTATGAAATATCAGATCTATGTATATTTTAATTTGATGAAACAGATCCAAAAAAGCTTTTGCACACCATAACCAAGTAAGAAAATTGATTTTTTTATAGAAATGAGAAGAAGAGGAGAGAAGGTCAAATCGTTGCTTGAATGGAGCAAGCTGAAAGGAGGCCCTTTTGTGGAGTCCTGAGGGACAGAGTCTTGAGCTTATTGGATAGGAATGGCATCAATCTATATCCACACCTTCATTCAATCAGGAACCTGCAACTAAATAACACAAGCCTGCACACACTTCGTGAGATCTGTATATAGATGTATAAAGCAACAAAAATGAAAGATTATGCAAAAATAATCTTATTCAAGCATATAACTGAAATTTTTGAGCATACATCATATCGATAAACAAGATCAAGTAATATCATTTGCCTAGTTTACACCCTATTAGGAACCCATGTCAATCCTTCTCTTTACCGTGTTAGTATATTGTTGTTGGACGCATATGCTTTGTAAGTCGTCCCATAGTAATTGTTGATCCATAGTTTGTGTTATTGTTGTTGAGCGCATATGATTTGTAAGCTGCCTGTAGTATTTGTTGATCCATAGTTTATATTGGCCCATGGTTTTGACCCATAGTATCCGCGCCTATTTTTAGTATATAAGTGTGTGTTGAGGCCAAGGAAGGCACCGTGAAGTTATTTTTTATTGAGCTTGCTCAAAGGAGGTTGCCCCCTCGAAGTGGCCTGCGATTAATATAAAAGTGATTTTGAGTTCTGCTGCTATATCATGTATTTTGATTAATTATTTGCTATAGGGTCCTCACATCTGGTATCAGAGCACTTTCTTGGGCTCGTTGGGTGAAATTTTTGCCCAAATTTTTTTTCGCTTCTGTTGCAGGTTTGGATCTGGGAATAATCTCTATCCGCTTAAATTTGGGAAGTACTTGGGCATAATCCCTAAAAATCATTGTGAGGAGTACCACAGGAACCCCGAAGTAGCTTGGCCCATTGAGAGGACCTGCCAGCGAAAATGGCAACAACCCCTACCTGATTGACTAGTTCCCACCCATGAGGTAAACCAAGAGTTGTCGTTTGTGGCCAAGCGGTTATTAGTTTTACCTGAGCCGTGGAGTGAGGGGTACTGCCCCAATACGAATGCCATCAGACAGCATTGGTGGCCGAGTGAATCCCTTGAACCGATAGGAAGCCGCACATACCTAGGTTCCATATCTATTTTCAGTTACACAATCGCAGATTTCCTCTGTCCAGAACTGTTACCGGTTAGTTTCACACCGTTGCAGATCCATTTGTTGCTGATCACTTCTGCACCGTTGCAGATTCCATTGTTTCTGATCACTTTCACACCGTTGTAGATCCCTTCCTGAAAAAAGAAAAAAAATCTGTTTTTCGGCCATATCTCCTTGGTTTCAACTCTGTTTTCCTTGAAACTTCATTGAAACCTCTGCAATTCCATTCTGCATATTTCATTCCTGAAGACCCTATCCCAAATTCCACTTCCCAAGACCCAAAATCCCACATTTGATTA
>LPNX010760271.1:364483-390550 GCA_001517045.1 Pseudotsuga menziesii | reverse complement strand
ATGACTTCACAGGAGCTCTCACTAAACTTCGCCAAATTGGCACTGTGAAAGAGTATCAAACGGAATTTGAGAAACTAGCTAATCACACTGAAGGATTACATGATGACTTCTATCGGATTTGTTTTATCAATGGTCTAAAGGATGCAATTCGCTCTGAGGTCAAAATGTTCAGTCCCAACACAATGATGGAAGCCCTGGGGTTGGCTAAGTTGGCAGAAGATAAGATGGCAGCCCAACAGTGCTCCAAATCCTCTATTGTTCCCTTCCGAAATATGGGTTCTCAACGACCTCCCATTCTGCCAGCTCCTCGCTCACCTCCAATCAAGCATTTGTCTGAAACAGAGATGCAGGCACGCAGAGAAAAAGAGCTTTGTTATAATTGTGATGAGAAATTTAGTCGGGGACATCGATGTGTTCAACAACAACTCTATCTCTTGGATGTGGATTCTTTGCCTGCCTCTGAAATTGGTGAAGAAGCTCCCAATACACTGGATGCTCCGGTTGACATTCAAGAGCCGCCTACTAACCCTCCATCTCAGGACGACCAGCCTGAGATATCCCTCCATGCTTTAGCTGGAGTCACGGCCCCCCAAACAATGCGGGTACGCGGTTACTTCAAGAAGCTTCCTCTTACAATACTCATTGATTCTGGCAGCACTCATAATTTCATTGACCCTCGGATCGCCAAACAAGTTGATTGTTTTATCCATCCTTGCTCCAACTTTAAAGTCATGGTTGCTAATGGGGGCACCTTACCTTGCAAAGGGAAGTGTCATAATGTGCACATCTCTATGGGATATTATAACCTATGCTCTGACATGTTTTGCTTGACCTTAGGCGGATGTGATGTGGTTTTGGGTGCTCAATGGCTACGCACACTTGGCCCCATATTATGGGATTTTGCTTAACTTTGGATGCAGTTCTCCCCCGATGGACACAAACACACATTGAAAGGATTAGAACATGGGTCTCTCAGCATCATCAGTTCACATCACATGGAAAAACTCCTTAAGAAGAGTTCCCATGGTGTCATCGCTCAGCTCCATTCCATTCAAATGCAACCATCAGCGGCCCCCACTACTCCTTTGGATCTCCAACAAATTCTGGATCGATATACAAGTGTTTTTGCTGAACTAGTGGGACTTCCACCTTCATGACCAGAGGACCATCATATTCATCTCCTTCCTGGAAGCATTCCTCCCAACATCAGGCCCTATCGCTACCCATTTCACCAAAAAACATAGATTGAACTCATCGTTAGGTACTTACTGAAGCAAGGTATTATTCACCCAAGCACAAGTTCCTTTTCTTCACTAATTCTTCTTGTCCGCAAAAAAGATGGGTCATGGCGCCTCTGCATTGAATTCCAAGCACTTAATCACCTCACCATCAAGGATAAGTTTCCAATTCCTATTGTTGATGAGCTTCTTGATGAGCTTCATGGTGCTCAATTTTTCTCCAAGTTGGATCTTCTCTCTGGGTATCATCAAATTCGGGTTCATGAGGATGATATCCCTAAAACAGCTTTCTACACACATGATGGCCACTATGAGTTTTTGGTCATGCCCTTTGGTCTCACTAATGCTCCTTCCACATTCCAGGCCTTGATGAATAAAATATTCCGACCCTATTTGCAGAAATTCATTCTGGTATTTTTTGATGATATCCTCATCTACAGTAAAACATGGGCTGAACATCTCCAGCATCTGGCTCTTGTAATGCAACTTTTCTCTGATCATCATCTCCATGCCAAAAATTCTAAATGTGTTTTTGGCCAAAAGGAAGTTGAGTATCTCGGGCACATTATCTCAGCACAAGGGGTTCGTGTGGATCCTGCCAAAATCACTGCCATGAACAATTGGCAGCCTCCTAAGACACTCAAGAGCCTTCGTGGTTTTTTGGGGTTGACTGGCTACTACCGCAAGTTTGTCAAGGATTATGGGAAGATTGTAGCTCCATTAACTACTCTGTTGAAAAATGATGCTTTTACATGGACACATGTTACTGAGTGTGCATTTGACAAGCTGAAACAAGCTATGTGTACTACACCTGTTCTAGCTATGCCAGATTTTTCCAAGCCCTTCATTATTGAGAGTGATGCTTGCGGCAATGGACTCGGTGTTGTTCTCCTTCAAGATGAACACCCCATTGCGTTCACTAGCAAAGCCCTTTCCGGTAAGAATTTAGCTGCCTCTACAGATGAGAAGGAAATGATGGCTATTTTGCATGCAGTACAAAAGTGGAAACCCTACCTCTTAGGGAATCATTTCTGCATCAAGACTGATCACCAGAGTCTAAAATATTTCCTAGAACAGCATGTATCCTCCCCAACACAACAGAAATGGGTTAGCAAACTCATGGGTTATGACTATGAGATCACTTATAAGAAGGGTAAGGACAATATTGTGGCGGATGCCCTTTCTCGCACATTTGATGACCAAGGTTCTCTTTCTGCTATTTCTATGCCTATTCCAAATTGGTTGCAATCGGTTCAACAGGGTTATGTCAATGACTCTTCATTATCTCAAATCATCTAATGCTTGGACAACAACCCTTCCGCTGTCCCACATTACTCTTGGGATGGTGCTTCACTGCGATACAAGGGTCATCTGGTGCTTCCCCAGAACACAGCTCTTCAACAAGCTATCTTCTATGAACTCCATGCTTCTCCATCAGCTGGGCACTTTGGTTTTCTCAAAACATATGAATGGGCACAGCGCAACTTCTTTTGGCAGGGCATGAAAAGGACAATTCAACAGATGGTGGCTGAATGTGATACCTGCCAGCGCAATAAGGGTGAAACAACACCCCTTCCAGGATTGCTCTAACCCTTTCCCATACCTACCCGGATATGGACAGATATTTTTATGGATTTCATTGAAGGGCTCCCTAAATATAGAGGGAAGACTGTGATTTTGGCTGTGGTTGATTGCCTCTCCAAATATAGTCATTTTTGTGATCTCAGCCATCCCTATACAGCCTCCTCCGTTGCTCAAATTTTCCTGGACCAGATCTTTCGTCTTCATGGAATGCCTTCTTCCATTGTCTCAGATCGTGATGCGACTTTCACCAGTCATTTTTGGACAGAACTCTTTCACCACACTGGCACCAAACTGAAGATGATTTCAGGTTATCACCCACAAATGGATGGTCAGACTGAAATTATCAATAAATGCTTGGAAACTTATCTTCGTTGCTTCTCCTCTGAGCAACAACATCAGTGGGCAAAGTGGCTCCCTCTCGCTGAATGGTGGTGCAATACCTCTTACCACACTACCTCTAAAATGACTCCATATGAAGCAGTTTATGGTCAGGCACCGCCAGTTCTTCTTCCTTACACCCCCAGCAGTTCTCCATTTCAGGCAGTTGATGTGGTCCTTCGAAACCGTGATGATGTCCTTCGCATTTTGCGTGAAAATATTCACATGGCAAGAAATCGCATGAAGCAACAAGCTGATCAGCACCGTTCTGAGTGCACTTTTGAAGCCAGTGATATGGTTTTTCTTCATCTCCATTCTTACAAGCAATCCTCACTAAAACTCAAAGGGCGTCATAAGCTCGCTCCAAAGTTCTATGGGCCATATAGGATTCTTCAGAATATTGGGTCTGTTTCTTATAAATTGGAACTTCCGCCTTCTTCCCGCATTCATCCAGTATTTCATGTCTCTTGTCTGAAGAAAGTTCTTGGAACCAATATCAAAGGCCAAACTATTTTACCAGAACTGGATAATAAAGGATCCATCTTTTTTGGAGCCAGAGGATGTCCTCAATAAGCGCACTCATTAGCTTCGCTCTCGCTCTATCACAGAGGTCTTAATTCAATGGCACGGAATGCAGCCCGAGGATGCTACGTGGGAACCACTCCTTCAGATTCAGCGACAATTTCCACATCTAAAGCTTTGAGGACAAAGCTTTTTCTAAAGGGAAGGGGATGTTAGGAACCCATGTCAATCCTTCTCTTTAGCGTGTTAGTATATTGTTGTTGGACACATATGCTTTGTAAGTCGTCCCATAGTAATTGTTGATCCATAGTTTGTGTTATTGTTGCTGGGCGCATATGCTTTGTAAGCCGCCTGTAGTATTTGTTGATCCATAGTTAAATTGGCCCATGGTTTTGACCCATAGTATTGCCGCCTATTTTTAGTATATAAGTGTGTTTTGAGGCCAAGGAAGGCACCGTGAAGTTATTTTGTATTGAGCTTGCTCAAAGGAGGTTGCCCCATCGAAGTGGCCTACGATTAATATAAAAGTGATTTTGAGTTATGCTGCTATATCGTGTATTTTGATTAATTATTTGCTGCAGGGTCCTCACACACCCTTACTTGATTCAACCAAATCCTTGAAGCCAGAGCACAGAAGTAGCATAGAATTTGGAAAGAAATTGCAGCTACCACATCAGTACCATAACACTGAGAATCCGCACATATACATGCACTACACATTATAGCCTCCAAAGCTTCTTTATTCACAAACGATGATCAAATATAGAGTTACAATGGCAATCCATTCAGTCCATCTCTAACTAGCTTCAAAGAGGGAGCCTCAAGTAGGATATATACAAATTACAGGCCATCCAGCCCAGGGGAACGCAATTCCTCATGGAATCAAGTGAAATCAACTGATGGAGAGTTCATCAATGTAGAACTGAAGCTAAACTGAGCCTACTTGTCAACCAGGGGCTTGATTGAGCTGAAACATCAACCCATACACCAACACATCAGTCCACAGAGCATCCAAGAGAGTCCACACGTGTGGAGGAGAGAGAGAGGGCGCAATTCCCCATGAAGACAGCTATGGATCAACTCTGGATCCGATTTGATCCCCTCCTTCAGTCAAGGATTTGTCAGATCCAGTTAATCTGCTTGGATCTGACTGATTTCAATCAAATCGGCTGAGGATCCACTGATATATGATTTTGGATTTGCTCCATTATTCATCAATTTATTAATTAAAATAATCAATAATTGATTTTTGGGGCTTTCTGACTTGAGTGATGGAAAATCACTCAAAACTTAGGAATTAGTGGGTCCATGGGTTTACATGGTGGTCTTAGCTTGAAAATGAGCACCTACATGACTGAAACTGATTATTTGGCCCACTTTTATTACAAAATCAATTTTTCCAATTAAAATATTAAAAAATAGCCTAAGTTTTGGAAAAATTTAATTTTAATAAAAAACACTGAAAAAACTAAAAAATTGAAAAATTGAAAAACACCTAGGGGGACTTAGACATGTTCATATGACTCAAAAATGATGTCTATCATGTTCATACATTTACACATAGACTCTAATAACCTCAATAGGCCTAAATGCCAAGCTGACCACCCCAACTTTGGAGGTATGGAGTGAAAAACTCAGAAATTATCAGTCGTTTGTTCAACAACCAATAATAACCAAGGGAAAAAACACCCTGGCCTGATCGGATTGACAAATTAAGTCTAAGAGACCGAGTATTTTACAGACACTATCATGCTAGAACATTTATTACAATCCCCCCATGGGGTATGAACATGTGATATAGTACAACAAGCACTTCCCAGAAGTACCTCCAAAGGTCCTTTGCAGTCCGAACAAGTTAACCCTGTCCGGTTCACTAGGATCACTTGATAAAAACCACTAAGTACAACTTACGTGGTAACACCCATCAGTCTACACACTGTCCATAACCAGTTTTGGCCATTTAAATATGAAATAGCCTGCAACAAACTGATTATCCACACGTATGGATCACACACCAGCTTGCAATCTCCTTCGCCCGCCACCACATCAACTATATCTGTGCTATACCAATGCATTTAACTCACACTTTAGAAGGATCGCCACCTAGCTTCTCACTATTCACGCAATTCAGAGGGATAGAACTGCCTGCATTCTAGAAGACCAAATGTGTCACCGCCCTAGCTCTCTCCAACACCACCAGTTCACATGCTCGTGCTAATGAGGGACTTGAATTTTAGAAACCCGTTGCTTTGTACAAGCCTGCGTTCAACACCAGCCCATCAACCATGCAAAGGAAGAGATTGACGCCACGCTGAAGAGGATCTTCCCATGTGAAAGGAGGAATATCACGCCACATTCATGCTGTAGAGGTCACGCTCATGCTGAAGAAGGAATACATCCATGCGTTGGTTGCTGAAATCAATAATGTGCCTTTAAAGATTGACTAAAATTAGAGAGAAGTTGACCTTTGAGGGTCGACTTGCTCATCTTTCATGTAAACTATATATATCAGTCTCTAAATAGAGAGCATATTTAGTTATTCAAAGGAGAGTTAGAGAAGTATTTTGTTAAACATTGTAATTTTGTTTCTAAATTTGAATAAAGAGCTGTATGCATTGCCCTTGAAGATTACATTTGAGAAGGAGTTAGCAGACATCACCCCTGATTGTTGAGAGGGCCCCTCATCAACTAGAGGTTCATTTATTTGTTTAATTCAATTCTTTCTTTTATGTTTTAGCTAGTTTAGTTTCAATTCAAGATTGTTTTCATTAGATAATAGTAAATGCTATTTTATTTCCTGAATTGCATTAGCTTATTTTTATTTCAGCAGTTAAACAAGTATACACGCGCATAGCTTTGCTTTCAGTCATTTGTTTTCAGTCATTTTATTTCAGTTATTTTTCTTATAGTCATTTCACTCTAGTATTGATTTCAATTTTTATTTCCAAACATATAAAATAGTTTGCTTCCATTGGAATTCAGTATTGTCTTGTTTATTTATTTCATGTTATGAATTTGCTTATATAAAATAGTTTGATTTCATTTAGATTTAGTTCTATTTATATATTTCCCGCCATGAACTTACTTAAGTTAATTTCCAGCTTGTTTAAATTAATTTCTAGATTACTAATTAGTTTAATATGCAATGCTTTCTTTTTGTTTGAGAGTTAATTTAAAGTTAATTTGCTGATTAAATAGGTTTGTATATTGATTCCATGCATTAGGTATAGATCTGCATAAATTCAACTGAAGAATTAGTTCATTTAGGTTAGTTTTTACCATTTTAAACTATATAGACTGCCATTCGGACTTTCTGTCCATTCTTCCATTCAGCCACCACTTACAGACTTACTGTTCAGTGTGTGATTTAACCCTCAGTTATGTTTTTAATGTTTTTATGTATTTTAAGATTGTTTCTAGTTTTGTTTTGTCAACATTTGGATTATGTTTGTAGTTGATCATTTTATTCAAGTATTACACTTAAGATTTGATTGTTTTAGGTTATTGATTAAGGTTTTATTATTCTTTTTTATTTTATTTTTACCTTAAATTAATTATAGATTAAGTAGTTCTTATTTTTCGAATATTAAACACTGATTTCGTTTCATTACTGTTTTACGTCATGATTATCTTTGTTTTCATATAGAGTTTAGGGTTAGATGTATTATTTTTAAGAGGAAGTTAGATTTTTTGTAATCATAGGAATCATTCTTGTTTTTGGTGTGTGTTTATTGAAGAATATAGTTTAAATATATTTATTAAGTTTTCTACTTGCTTCTATTTATTATCTTTGTTAAGTTTTCTACTCGCTTCTTTTCCTTATGTTTTATGTTTTTGCTTATAAGTTTTTCTCCGTATACCTTAACCTTGCATTTGAATAGATAGTTGTTGATAGTATCTTTATCCAAGATTAATTATGCTTTAATTCAGCTGTTGTTTCAAACATAGTAGAGTATCTCATATTATTTTCTGATTTAATCCAATTACTTTAATAGTTGATTCTTAGGAGTTTGACTCATTTTTTCATTTTGAAAATCTTTCGATCTTTTGTTTATTAAAATACCTCCACGACACCCTAGGAGCCTTTTTACCTTTGCATATATTTTGTATCAACTCTAAGCTTACCAACCCCGATTGAGAATTAAATATTAGGTGTATTTAAGATAGTAGAACATACCCAACATTTTTGGCACCATTGCCGGGGAGTTGTTTTATAAGGTAGAATAAATAGGGTTCCTTTCTGAAATTTAGATAGATAGATAAATTACTTTTATACTACATAGCAAGAGGGAAGGAAGAACAGTAACACGCAAAGACGACTTCACTATGAAATTCCTGTATTTTCCATGGTGTAACAGTCAGACGCATCCACTATAGTGGGGTGCCCCAAATCCTTGTTGTTCCTTTGTTGTTTTTGTAAGTGTGTTATTTTCCGCATTTTTCACATACTCGTTTTTCTTTTTTAGAACCCGCGCATCTATTATAACAGGTGCCCCCAAACACAACAACAATAGTAATGGCATAAATTTCCTTTAATTTAGTTTTCTTTTCATGAACAGACATAGATATCCTCATGGTAGATTTATTAAGACAGGAAAATATATCGGCATTTTTACTAACTCTTCCAGGGGACGTAACACCCCAACTACTAACTCACCAGAAAGGTATCAAAAAGCACCTAAAGGGAGTAATTTTGCTTGGAAACCTAAAGAAACTCTTCCAAGAGATCTTACCAAGGGAACCATAGAAGCAGCAGGAACCTTGACCAGAGGTCCTGAGGACCTCATTCCAGAAGAAATTTAGAAGGATCAACCACTAGTAACCTCTAGTTCTCCACTAGTCAAAAAACCAAAGGATACGACCTTTTCACTAGTAGGAAGTCCGAACTTTATTGACCTTGTTGATCCTGAGCAGGTAAAATCCCTCTTTGGAAACCCCATAGATACAGTCATCTCACAAATTGAGACATCCATAATAGAACCTACTATCCCTCTAGGGTTCAATAAGAAAACGGTTGACCAGAGGAAGATCTCTCCCAAAACAGAGCATTGAGACACTCCATTATCACCTTGAAAGGAGCTTCCTAGGTATATTTATATTAAAAATCCAGCCTATATGGAGGGATGAGGAGAGAACAAAGATCATATTGAATTTAGAAATAAAAAAGGAGAAGTAGAAGGATAAAATCAAACTGAGGCTACCTTCGGGTTTCCTATTTTAGATACTGTACTAGATGTAAATATGAAAAACATCCCTCCTTCTTCTTTACCTACCTTTTATGGAAAAAATAATGAGGACCCAGACACATTCTTGTTCGAGTTTGATATTCTCTGTAGGAGCTATAACTATCTACAATTTGCTCACAAACTAAAACTCTTTCCTGCTAACTTCGGGAGCTTCCATGTGTTACCGCATCCATGTGTTACCGCATCTTCGGGAGCTTCTGTCCCGATTGTCGAGCACTCTCAGCCAGAAACTGGGAGTGTGGGTGTTGGCATGTATCCATCCCTTATGGGATCCTTTAGTTGTCCTACACCTATTCTTATGATTAGATCTAGTTCTGGTGAGGCTTTGTCGTCATTGCGTTTGATATATTTTCGCACTACCCATATGGAAGATCCTTGGATTCTTCCTACACCGAGTCCTTCATGTGAGCCTATCAGAATGGACGTGTCATTGCCTACAGCAATGATAGCATGTCAAGTGAACCTTGAATGTGTTGCAGAGCCTAGTCCTTCCTCTTCGCGGACGGAGGAGGAGGACCCATATGTGTTTCCTACATGGGCAGTTGAGTCTTCTCACACACATGACTGCCTTGATAGTGTTTTTCCATCAGATGAAGCTATTATTGAAGCTATGTCTGGGGTTGAGCCACCTTGGGAAGAGTTGCATCATAGATCTTACTTTCTTCCCGAGCTTGACCATTTGGAGTGTGAATACTTTAGGGAGATTATTAGTGAGAGAATTGGTAGTCTCCTGGTTCAATTAATCTCTCCTGGTCTGATGGTTGATGGAAACATGGAGAATATATCTCCTACCATTCTTATCAATATCTCTTGTGATCTTGGAAAGATTGAGAATGTCTATATTGGGGCAGAATGTTCCCATGCAGATTTTTAAGAGTATATTGCACTGTTCAAAGAGTTTCATGATGTATTTGCTTGGCCATATGAGGAAATTCCAAGTATCGACCCTCGCATTGTTAAACATGAGACTAAAATCTATCCCAATGCTAAGCTTGTTCGACAACGCTTGCGTGCGGTGAATCCTAGAAAAGCACATGTGATTAAGGATGAGATAGAAAAACTGTTGAATTCCGATTTTATCTATCCCGTTCCCTTGACGGAGTGGGTTTCAAATCTCGTTCTGGTTGATAAGAAATAAGGAACGATCTGTATCTGCACTGATTTCCGTGACTTGAATCATGCTTGTCCTAAGGATAATTTTCCCACACCATTTATTAATCAAATTTTGGATGAGTGTGCGAGAAGCAAAGTATTTTCCTTTTTGGACGGCTTTCCTGGATACAATTAGATACAGATCAAACCCAAGGACCAACATAAAATTACATTTATTTTTCCTTGGAGTACCTTTACATATCGAAGGATTCCTTTCGGCCTTAACAATGCTAGAGCCACTTTTCAACGAGCTATGACCTTCATCTTCCATGATCTTAAATCGATTATTGAAGTCTTTTTGGATGACCTTGCTTTCCATTCTCATCAGAGGATGTGTTATTCCTATCATTTGAGATTATCCTTTCGAAAGGTGCCGCCATTACTTGGTCAGGTTAAATCCTCATAAATGAATCTTTTGTGTGAATTCTGGTCACTTATTAGGGTTCATTGTCTCCGAGGAGGGTATACGAGTTTACCCTTTAAAGGTTGAGGCAATACTTCAATTGTCTCCCCCGAGAAACATTAGAAGTCTTAAATGTTTGCAAGGCATGGAAAATTTCTTGCAGAGATTCGTCGTTAACTTTGTCAATTTGACTAGAGGCTTTATGCATATTTTGAAGAAGGACACTACCTTTTGTTGGGATGAGCAATCCCAAGAGTCCTTTTATGCGCTTAAGTGAGCCTTATCATCAACCCCAATGATTAGTCCACCCGACTATAGCTGTGACTTTTACTTTATGTGGCCGCATCCGTGGAAACGATTGGTATGGTTTTGGTTCAGGAGGATGAGGAGCTCCAGTAGCATGTCATATATTATTTGAGCCAAAATATTATAGATGTGGAGATCCATTATTCCCATGTGGAGAAACATGCCTTAGCTACTGTTCATGCGGTTCAAATATTGGGACACTATATTCTCATTCGCTAGACCTTGGTGGCAGCCCATGTCAATCCATTTCAGTTCATCCTCACTAGAAGGATGATTGGGGGAAAGTATAATAAGTGGATTGTCATCTTGCAAGAATTTGATCTAGAGTTTGTTTCTATAAAATCAAAATAATCATTGATTTGTGTGGAGCTTATATCTAATTTCCCAAGCAAGGAGGAGGATAAAGTTAGTGAAGATACGTACGTCGATGAGCACATTTTCTTGATCTCAACTTTGGATCCATGCTATGGGGATATTATCATATATTTACAGACATTGAAGGTCCCTACTCACCTGTCATGGGATGAACGACGACGATTACGTCACGTATCCAAGAATTACCTCATATTGGATAACACATTATATTGCCGTGGGGTAGATTCCATTTTACGTCATTGTTTAACTCATGAGGAGGCTAAGCTTGTGATGAATGATTTCCATGGAGGGGCATGTGGTGGTCATTTTTCTGGGCTTTCTACAGCCCAAAAAATCTTGAGAGTGGGTTATTTCTGGCCGTCGATCTTTGAAGATTGTGTGAATGCGGTCAATAAGTGCCACCCTTGCTAGGTGTTTGCATGCAATATGTGCTCACGTCCTGCCCTGTTACATCCAAATATCACAATTGGTCCCTTCACTAAGTGGGGGATTGATTTCATGGATTGCAACCCAGCTTTAGCTAGGAGACATCATCATATTATAGTGGCTGTTGACTATTTCATGAAAAGGGATGAGGCTATGCCCACAGTTAAATCCGACGGCGAGACAGCCGCACATTTCGTATTCAACCAGATCATTACTCGATTTAGTATTCTAAAAGAGCTTGTCACTAACCATGGTAGGAACTTTTAGAATCAGATGATGGAAGAGTTGGCCTCGAAGTTAGGGTATAAGCAGGAGCATTCCTCTTCTTATTACCCTCAAGTGAATGGACAGGTTGAAGCAGTGAACAAATCACTCAATTCCATTCTACAACGAACCATCGCACAAAGCAAGACCATTTGACATATCATGTTATATCCTGCTTTGTGGGCTTATAGGACCGCGGTTAAGACTACCACCGGTTTTTCTCCATATCAACTTATACATGGAGTGGAGTCTGTATTTTCGGTTGAGTGCGAAATCCCTTTTTTGAAGCTAGCCATAGAGCTCTTACCAAACACTTCCCCATTGGAGGAACGTTTGGTCCACTTAGAGCATCTTGATGAGCAGCGTTGAGATGCCTTGGTGGCTCTAGAAGTGAATCAGTGTCGCATTAAGGTCCAGTATGATAAATTTTTCCATCCAAGGAGGTTTAGTGAATGAGATTTGGTCCTTTTGTGGGATCAAGGTAAAGAACCCTTGGGGGTAGGAAAGTTTAACCCCATGTGGCATGGTCCTTACATTGTTAAACGTGTGTTAGAGAAGGGCATGTATGAGCTATTAGATTACAAGGGGACGACCTTGGCAGAGCCTAGAAATGGGCTCTATCTTAAAAAATACTATGCATGATCCTCAGCCAAGGTTGACTATTGTATATTATTGTACAATGTTTTGCATAGTTAGGTTTTTCTTATGGTGATCGGGTTTGTTGATTATCTTTAATTTCTTATGGAAAATGTCAATGGAGTCTTCCATCTATATAGGATTCACAGATGGTGCTAGCCATCACACTCAACACTCATCCTCTATTGTTTGGGTGATTTATACTCCTATGGGTCAAGTATTGTCTTCAGGAGGTGTATGTTTATGGCCCTCTTCAAACAATGTTGCTGAATATAGTGTCGTTATCGAGATTCTACAGGATGCCATTTCACATGGTGTTCTCTCTCTTGAGCTGCATCTTGATTTGCAGTTAGTAGTGTAATAGCTTAATGGCTTGTATCATGTTAGGGATTGAACATTATTACAAAGATTCTTACGTGTGATATTGTTAGAACAGAAATTTGACAATATAACATACATACATGTTCCAAGAATTTATAATCAAGTTGTTGACTCATATGCTAACTACGTGTTAGTTTGGTATTTGTTTCATAGAAAATAAGGTCATCACAAACATACATTTTTAAACATGTAAATAAATAAATCGATCATCATAAAAAAATTTCATTAAACATCCAAAATGTGATAATATATAAGTGTCATAATACAAAAATGGGGCTTCCGAGATACCAAAATATAATTACATAGTAGTACAAAATGTATCATTCCCAGGTATCTAATCCTAGGGAGGAGCAGGGGGGGTCTGATCGTGGAATGTCACCATGGCCCTAGCTATCTGTCAAAACAACCACACCCATACTCATGGCACACCCACCA
The DNA here is from genome assembly GCA_001517045.1 of Pseudotsuga menziesii. Lineage (NCBI taxonomy): Eukaryota > Viridiplantae > Streptophyta > Pinopsida > Pinales > Pinaceae > Pseudotsuga > Pseudotsuga menziesii. The sequence goes on along the minus strand of LPNX010760271.1, from coordinate 377,204 downwards.
CCTGACACTGCATGGCCTCAGGAAAGTCCTCGACTTGCACCATGGGTACCCTATGTGTCAGCTGCACGAAGTTGGTATGAATGCTTTGAAGCGTCGGCTCTGCATCCACACCCATAATGTCATTTCCTCTTCCCCTCTTTCTATGACAAGGGAAACCATTAGGCCACCGTGGTCCTACGTCTGCATACATATGACAGGATGTCACTATGTGTTGTCACGAAAAAAAACATGTCTTTTGAGTCTATATATATCAAAAAACACAAAAAAAAATAATTCACAAAACTTAAAAAGAGGGTTGGGATTCTTTACCAATGTCACCGTATGTTGATCCTAGTGGTAGAGGCATGTCGAGATCTCCTCGAACATATATCCCTACATAGAGGTAATCATCGATGGTAACTATCTGCCACCGCCACCATGGAAAGAAATCAGCTGGATAGGGGTTGGACACCCTACCTCCACCAAGTATGCGCATCGCATCTTCCCAATGTTGTTGGGTTGGATCTCAAACCCCATGAAGAGGAATGTCAACTATAGGGCTCAGTCCTAGAATATGCTCAAAGAAGAATGTGCTCAATATACTGCTGAAACTGAAGTTTTGTACCCTACCCATATTGTAGTCACTGAGTTGTTGCTTCATGTCACTCAACATCGCAGTGCTCCAATCATAAAATGTGGGTCTCATGCACTCCACTGCATAGAACATCAAGGGCCGCGAGGCCTGGTGGAGTGAGGCTATCCCTGCTATCCTACTAAGTGTCAATAGTAGGGCCTTTAGGCCTAGCACCTGTATGGAGTTAGTTGGGATTTGACTCCTGACCTTCTCTATGTCTGGATAACAGTATACATCAATATACTCATCTATGGTGAGTCCACTTCTAGGCCCATGAGAGCATAAGTTCACCACTTCCCCCCATCGGGACAATCCTGTAATGAAGTATATGTCCTCCACCTCTATAGTGAGGGACATCTCGTTGATATGGAAAGACTCTGAGTCAAGATCCCAGTAGTCTTGGTTTGGCCCTTAAGCCACCAAGACACCAAAACTTGTAGAGCCCGCATGCACGAAGACCTTTTTGAGCCATTATATCAACCCATACTGCTTCTTCTACATCCCCGTGCTCTCGTTCCCTCCATTCTAAAACCATCCTGCAAATTTAATTTGAGTTTTGTTCATTACATGTCTTACAAAAACTTGAACATGGTCGCATACGCGGCTGTTTTCTAAATAGTTGCATATGTATGCGAATTTGAGCCATTTTTCCGCATATATCCAACCCTATACGCGGAAAAATCCTTGAATCCTACGTGGGCCGAGAGTGGCCTAGAAATAAATTTTGACCATGGAAATTTGAAAAATTTACATGAAAATGAAAGAGCAGGGCATGGTAAGATACCTTGAAAAAACGGTGTCGGATTTTGCTGACTGAAACTCCCAGAATTCGTGTTTGAAGTTTTGAGCTCAATTGGGTAAAAATTTCAAATGATATATAATGTTTTGAATTTTTTACTATTTATAGAAATTTTTTAAATTTTTGAAAATTTTTACCCTGTTTCTATAGTTTTGGACCGTTTCTAACCCTTTTGGACCGTTTTTTACTAATATGATGATGTAGGAGACCGTTTTTAGCGTCGTTTCAACTATTGTTTTGAACCGTTCGTGCTGATTTTAGGTATGATGTTTAAACTGGCATATAGTTTAGATTTCACCTCCGTTTGCATTTTGCATGAACTTATGACCATTTCATTATAACCATAGGTATGAACCCATTCTATCCTATCACAGAACCTTCTTACTATTTTAGAAGTGACATGATGTGAATGGTAGAGCTTGACCATACATGGGTACCCTAGTTAGCTCCTTGTTTGCATTTGGTGCCCATGTCGATAGTTTGTCCTTTAGGGTGTGGGAGTCTATTGTATAGTATCGCCATGAAATTTCACAAGAGCCTCATACTTCTCTTGATCTTTTGCTGGCCTATTTCCCCAGGACTCCCTTATGTCAAGTTGTAAATGCATTATCATGAGCTTTTCCTGTGTCATTGAGCCTTATGCCGGCTTCCCTGAATTTGAGTATTAGCCATATAGCCTGAGCTTGTCTCATGTCTAGACATGCAGAGCCACTTTATATATCCTTTACAGCTTGATTCCCTAGTTTTACGGGGAGGGGAATTTCCCCCGAGTGTTGTTATCCTACACATGTGTCCTTGCATTGAGCATAGGTATGCTCCACTGCTTGGAACTAGTTTGTTTTCCCATTTGACACTCGTCTCCTCCTAGTATGTAACTATAAAGTGATTTTATTCTTTTTCAAGCTTTACAAATACTTGAAAAAGTCTAAAAAAAATCAAAAAACAAAAATCCAGATAAGAAAAGATGTTATCTTTGGTAGCAGTTGAGTTATGTCACCTTTGAACAGAGCACTAGATATCACATCCATTGGTTGGGTTCATAGTTTGACTTTAGGAGCTGTACTCATTTATTTGAGCTTATCTCCACCGACTGGTTAAGCTTCCAGTCCATATGGAGCCTCTGTCGATGCCTCATGTGTCATAGAGATGTCCCAGTTTTGTATATCGAGTCTATGCTGCCTACATTCAGTCACCATTCACCTTTATTCTCTTGTTCGAAGGAAGTTGAAACGTGAGTCAACCATTCCTCAGTTATGTTGACTTTGCATGTCGACCATTCCTGGTACAGTTACTGGTTCATGCACCTTATCATCGATTCCTTCCACATTAGACAACTTTGTTGAGTACCTCATGTTGGATGATGGGGGATGCCTTAATGCCCTCCTTCCAGCGAATTTCATCCCATCGACTTCAGATCATTTATTCTGGGATAGGAATCTAGAGTCATGTTTGAGTGCCTTGAGACTTGCAGTCATCAGTGGCAGGATCTCTTGCCATCGACAGTTTTTTGAGAATACATCAATGTCCCCTGATCAATGGATTCTCTCAAGTGTTTGACCTCAACTCATTTATTCACACTTGTTAGTTTGCACTCGAGTACCTTGATTCCCATTATCATTATCGGTGGGTGATCTCGCGTCTGTTAATGATATACATCAATGACTGGTAATCAGACGATGGAATACTATGTTTGACCTCGACACCTCTATTCACATAGTAGGAAATGTACTCATAGGGGTTTGTGTAGAAGACCTTCCATATTGGTGGCATCGCATATATGCTACCTCCTTGTTCGTGCCAGTTGATACGGATAGAAATTCCTATGGCTTGGGGTACCACAATAAACAACTTTGACTCTAGAAATCAATCTTTCCCAATATGCAATAGAAATAAAATGTCTAACACTAAAGGATCATAACTCATACCTTATTTCGGACGGTTGAAGTAGATCCCCGTTGAGCTTTCCAATCTTCAGCTTGAATTGATATAATACTGCCTCAACAACAAGTAAACAATACAAGCATACTATATATCATGGTGTTAGATCTATTCTAGCATATATAATCAATAATGTAAAAGTATTTGACATATTCCAATGGATACAATATTCAATCAAATACACATCATTGGACAGGAAAAGATAGTTCTTATTAATATAAATCATATACTACAAGATAGACACAACCTCTAACAGCACGTCTGCGAACCAGAGAAACTAAATCCCCCACTTGGGCCTCCACCACCTCAATCCTCCATCTCACGATAGCAAGCTCACTAGAAAAAGGCAAGCTTGGGAAGAACACAACAGTGCTCCAAAGGGACAAAGGGATGCAGACTCAAGTATAAATTTTGGCAACAATTGACTATAGTTTTGTTGCTTCAATCTCTCTATATGCCTTCAGTGTACCAAGGGGTTCCTTATATAGCTTCACAAGGGATAATGAAGGGTCGAATCCGAGCGATCTCAAGGCATGTGGAAGGCCAGGAGTCGAATGAGTCGGATCCATGTCAAGGAAAACTCCAAAAGGATTTGGACTATGCACACATCCCTATGTACGCGGTTATAGGAGTCAAACCCGCGTATGTACGTGGTTATCGGGTAAAAATCCGCGTATATCATTTTTTATATAGTTTTAGGGATGATCAAGGAAACATCAAAGGATAAAATATGGTCCATGGGGTCTAAAGAGTCTGCAGCGGGACAGGGGAAGGCCACACAAAGTATGATTCACCTGGAGTGGTGAAATCCACTATAACAGATGCCCCCTAATGTGTGAGTTCAGAGGGGTCATACGATGGCCGAAATACATTATAAGTCCATCCCAGAAGTGGAGTGATGAAGGATCCCAAATGGAAGACTAGCCACCCAATCAGCATAGTACAATGATACAACTCTGCATATAACTGCAAGTACATATAGCAGTCCCAGATACATAAGAGTATAATGGCCATGAATAGGCATAATAAATGATATCACATATGTGGTCATCACCACGTACAATATACATAGATCAGAATCTCCATGATGAAGATATACAAAGGACCATGATCTCCAAAATGGTTGAAGATATACAATAGATCAAAATCTCCATAGTGGCTGGAAATGTCTGACATACACTGGAATCAAGTCACGAGAGCTGAAATCTCATGAACACTGGCGCGATCAAGGAGGTAGCACATAAGAGATGCCACCATTCTAGAAGGTCTTCTACACAAACCATTATGAGTACATTTCCTACTATGCGAATAGAGGTGTCGAGGTCGAACATAGTAGTCCATCGTCTGATTACCGGTCATTGATGTATATCGTTAACATACGCGAGATTACCCACCGATAATGAAAATGGGAATCAAGGTACTAGAGTGCAAACTAACAAGTGTGAATATATGTGTTGAGTTTGAACACTTAAGAGAATCCATTGATCAGGGGACATTGATGTATTCCCAAGAAACTGTCGATGGCGAGAGAACCTACCACTGATGACTGCAAGTATCAAGGCACTCAAAAGGACTCTAGACTCCAATCCCAAAATAAATGATCTGAATTCGATGGGATGAAATCTGCTGGAAGTAGGGAATTAAGGCATCTCCCATCATCCAACATGAGGTACTCAGCAAAGCTGTCTAATGTGTTAGAATAATCAACACATAGTTTACCCATTTAGACATTAATTTAATTATTTCTGTCTTATTAGCCTAGTTCATGTGTCCCACCTTGTGAAAGTTGTCTATTACCTATCCATAGTGGTCAAAATTTCCTCATTTGACTCATGTATCACATGGGAAATCCCAAGGAATCAAATCTACTTTATTCCTGGCCTCCTAGGCGCCCTTCTGCTTTTTCTACTTTTTCAGTGTTTTAAGGCAAATAGAAAAGCTAGACTAGGTGAGGTGAACTAGTTTTTTGTCCTCTTCATCCTCCACTCTTTTATCCATGAAAAAGCATGTATGAGCTACCATTCCATCACTCTTTAGCTTTTGTAAGCCATTTTGCTAATTCGTGAGCTCCATGACAGATTTGGGATCAACTTTTTACACCTATGGGGGATATGCTTATTTTTAGTAATCCTGCTTTATGCTAGATTCAAATTGCTCCTCATGCATTCGAATCCCTGATGTATGTTATTTATTCAACAACCTATGTTATTATAGGGTTGGATATTGTACACTGATTTAATACAGTTTAGTGTTCAGCTCCAAATTTCAGTCTCTTTGTGAGTGATTTTGCATGATCAATTGTTAATTGTTGTGAGTAAAATTAATCGATCTCCTGGTTCAATTTCCACATGGTATCAGATCCATTGTAGATTGTTTCTCTCCTTCAAAAATTTTTTTGTAGGTTCGACATCAGTGACTGGGAGCCTTCTACTGACAGCTAGGACAGATTTTCTAAGCTATGGATCAATCACAGAAAACTATCTTGACTCCCTTCAATTTATTTGAATGGAAAGAAGAGATGGACATACTGTTGAGAGCAAAAGGCCTCTACAAGGTGACTATGGCAATAGAAGCAGAGCCCAATGCAGCTGCAGAGAAGATAAAATGGCACAACAGGAGGGATGAGGCTTATGGCCTCCTGTGTCTGAGTATTTCCAGAGACCTCCTTTCCCATGTTGATGGATTGACATCACCAAATGGATTATGGGAGAATCTTGCTGATATTTTTGGAAAGACAGATGAGATGAGGGGACATCAAATAAAAAATGATCTGATTTCCCTGAGTCCAACGAGCTTTGAATCCTTGCAGCTATATTTCTCCAAGTTCAAAGCACTAGTTTTGCAGCTGAAACAGTGTGGTATCGAAAAGAAAGATGATTAGCTCATACTGGCCATCCTCTCGAAGCTAGGCCCTAATTATTCAGTGTTTTTTTTGACCTTCTATGCCACAAAACTGACAGCTCGAACCTGAAAGATGCCTAGCCTTGCAGATTTCATGGAATCTCTCACACTAGAATGGGACAAGCTGGTGATGATGGGCACCATCAAACCATCCAAAGATCAAGATTTGATTGCTGGAGATTCGAGGGTGGATTCAAAAAGCAAAAAATAAAGCTAAAAATCCACCTGAGCAAAAGAGAGACAAGAAACAGTCTCCGGAGGATCCACAAGGTCCCAAGAAGAACTACCACAAGAAGAAAAACAAAGGTGAAATGAACAAGTGCGCATACTGCAATAAGGGAAATCACTCTGAAAGCTCTTGTATGAAAAAGTAGATAGACATGCTGAACCAACTCTTGGAGAAGAATGGCATCTCCATTCCAAAAAGCTCAAAGAAAAGAGAAGGAGGATCAAGTTCAGATGACAGAGAGAGAGTTCATGCTCTAGTTGTTGGCACATCAAGCTCACCCAATTTTATCATTGATTCTGGAGCTTCAAGACACATGGTTTCGACTAAGGAGGCCTTCTCCTCATTGGACAAGTCGAAAGGACCATCTATAGTACTGGGAGATGACTCGCTCACTGAAATTTTAGGTAAAGGAAGGATAGATCTTGATCATGGTTAGTTCAGCAATGTGTTGTATGTGCCTGGTCTTGCCTCCAACCTCCTATCAGTGTACCAGATGACCCACACTAGGTCTCCTAAGAAGGTCATATTCTCCCCCGATGAAGTTGATATCACAGAGATTTCAACTGGTAGAGTCATTGCAAAAGGAGTTGCGAATCATGCTCAAAAGGTATACATGTTCTCACACTTCCTACCTTACTCAAACCCCTCTGCTCTTCTAATTCATGCTAATGAAGCAAGCATGCTTTGGCATGAAATATTTGGCCACCTAAACTACAAATATATTTCTGATCTGAGTGAAAAATAGATGGTCATAGGGTTTCCCAAGATAAAATTTTCCAAAGGAGTCTGCCAAGGTTGCATCCTAGGAAAACACCCAGAGCACAAATTTGAGAGAGCTAGTCATGAGAGAACCTCTGCACTCCTCGATTTGATCCACAGTGATGTTGCTGGCCCATTCCCTCATATTTCCATGATTCAGGCCAAATATGCATTGACTTTCATTGATGAATTTTCCAGGTATTGCTGGGTTCACTTCCTGAAACACAAGTCTGAAGTTTTTGGCCTATTCAAAGTCTTTAAGGCTTTGGTTGAAAACCAGTCTGGAAGGAAACTCAAGGCCCTCAGATCTAACAATGGTGGTGAGTATGTCAAGTTTGAGTTTATTAATTATTGTGTATATGCAGGTATTCAGATGTAGCATTCTATCCCTTACACACCACTTCAAAATGGTGTTGCTGAGAGGAAGAACAGATCACTGAAGGAGATGGCAACATGCATGATGGAGGCCAAAACTTTGCCACCAAAGTACTGGGATGAAGCTATCAACTATGCATCCTATATTTAGAATAGGGTGCCTCACAAACAACTTGATGGCATGACTCCCTTTGAAGCATGGAGTGGGCACAAGCCAGATGTGACCCATTTTAGGATTTTTGGCTCAAAGACTTGGGCTAGAATCCCAACAGAGAAGAGAAAGGCTTTGCAGCCCCAAATCCAAGAGTGTATTTTTGTTGGATACTTTGAATATTCAAAAGGGTACAAGTTGATAAATTTGAGCACAAATAAAGCCTTCATCGAAAGGTGTGTTCAGTTTGAAGAAGAACCCCTTGCAGCAGTGGAAGTTGGTGAAGCCTCTTCACCACCTGAACCTCAAGAAGTAAGTAAAGAGTTTGTTGAACATGATGATTCTGATTTTTCTGATGGATATGAGTTTATTGTAGACCCTAACAGCCCTACAAGGCCAAAATGGGCATCCAAGACACTACATGCAGCAGGAGAGCTAGCTAGGGATCCCAATGGCCCAAGGAGGACTAGATCTCAATTTGAGAGTGGTCTGTGCATGAAGGATCCTATGTTTTATGAAAAATGATATTTGATGGTGGATTCTAATCCTAAAACATATGAAGAAGCAGTAGGAGATCCAATATGGCAAACAGCCATGAAGGAGGAGTTCAACTCACTCCAGAAGAGCAACACATGGGAGCTAGTGGATCTTCCCCGGGGAGAAAACTAGTACAGTGCAAGTGGGTCTATAAGACCAAATTTGCTGCTGATGGTTCACCACTGAAGTACAAGGCCATATTGGTATCCAAGGGCTACTCACAGGTTCATGGCATAGATTACAATGAGACTTTTTCCCCAGTGGAAAAAATGGATTCCATCAGGCTAGCCTTAGCCATTGCAGCCTTAAGGAAATGGGAGGTACATCACATGGATGTAAAATGTGCCTTCCTGAATGGATATCTCAATAAGGAGATATATATGCAGCAGCCTCAAGGTTTTTCTACTAACCCTTCTCTAGTGTGAAGGTTGAGAAAGTCATTGTATGGGCTAAAGCAAGCTCCCAGGGCTTGGTATGCCAAGATCGATAGCTTCTTGCTATCACTGAATTTTGTTCGGTGCAAATAAGATCCAAATGTCTATTTGAAGTTAGTTAATGGTTCATTAATGATCATTGTGTTATATGTTGATGACCTCCTCATTACAGGAAGCTCACAGGCTAAGATTGCTTCCTTAAAAGGAGCTATGAACCAAGCCTTCTCCATGACAGATTTGGGGCTCTTAAGTCAATTTTTGGGGCTTGAGATTGCTAAAACCAAAGATGGAATCAAGGTGCACCAGTCCAAATATGCCTTGGACTTGCTGAACAAATTCAGAATGAAGGATTGCAAAGCAAGAAAAACTCCTTTCCTTTCAGGAGTGAAGCTGGAAGAAGCTGATTCTTCACCTATGGTAAACAATACACTGTATAGGCAATTGATTGGATGTTTGTTGTATTTGACACATACTAGACCTGATATTTGTTATGCAGTAAGTGTGGCTTCGATATTCATGGATCAGCCTCAAGAGATCCATTGGAAAGAAGCCAAAAGGATCCTTAACTTTGTTCAGGGAACAAGGACACATGGGATCTTCTATAAAGCAAAATCTGATCTTGATTTGATTGGACTTATTGACAGTGATTGGGAAAGTGATAGCACAGATAGAAATTCCACATCAGGATATGTGTTCATGCTTGTAGAAGGGCCAATCAGCTAGTCAAGCAAGAAATAGAGTGCCATTGCACTCTCATCTACAGAAGCAGAGTACAGAGGAGTTGTTAATGCAGCAACTCAATGCTTATGGTTGCAGGGTTTACTTGGAGAGTGTGGCTTCAAACCAGAGTACTCAACTACCATCTACTATGATAACAAGAGTACCATTTGAATCTGCAAAGATTCAGTTCAGAAGCAGCGAACCAGACACATTGAGATCCATATGCACTACATCAGAGAGCTTGTGCATGATGGCACCATTCACCTACTCTTCTGTTCATCTTCAGAACAAGTAGATGATATCTTCACCAAATAATTTTGTGAGAAGACCTTCAGAAATCTCAAATCACAACTGGGGATTGCTGATCATGCTATGAAATCATGAGTGAAGACAAGATTCTACAATTTTATTTTACAGTCCATGTTTAAGGGAGGATTTTCCCAAGTTGGTTTTGCCTCTTTCCTTGTTTAAATGGACATGAAATATGTAAAGGGTGACTAAGCCTTTTGCGAGGCCCTATAATTTTCTGATATATTACTCATAAGTCAGGATTAAGGGGGGGTGTTAGAATAATCAACCCATAGTTTACCCATTTAGACATTAATTTAATTATTTATGTCTTATTAGCCTAGTTCATGTGTCCCACCTTGTGCAAGTTGTCTATTACCTATCCATAGTGGTCAAACTTGCCTCATTTGACTCATGTAGCACATGGGAAAGCCCAAGGAATCAAATCTACTTTATTCCTGGCCTCCTAGGCGCCCTTCTACTTTTTCTGCTTTATTCCCTGCTTTTGCAGTGTTTTAAGGCAAATACAAAAGCTAGACTAGGCGAGGTGAACTAGTTTTTTGTCCTATTCATCCTCCACTCTTTTATCCATGCAAAAGGATGTATGATCTGCCATTCCACCACTCTTTAGCTTGCCTAAGCCATTTTGCTAATTCGTGAGCTCCATGACAGATTTGGGATCAGCTTTTTACACCTATGGGGGATTTGCTTTTTTTAGTAAGAATTCTTTATGCTAGATTCGAATTGCTCCTCATGCATTTGAATCCCTGATGTATGTTATTTATTCAGCAACCTATTTTATTACAGGGTTGTCTATTGTACACTGATTTAATACAGTTTAGTGTTCAGCTCCAATTTTCAGTCTCTTTGTGAGTGATTTTGCATGATCAATTGTTAATTGTTGTGAGCAAAATTAATCTATCACCTGGTTCAATTTCCACATAATGTGGAAGGACTCGATCATAAAGTGCATGAACCAGTAAAAGTACTAGGAATGGCCAACATGCAAAGTCAAGAGAACTGAGGAATGATCGACACAGGTTTCAACTTCCTTCGAACAAGAGCATAACGGCGTATGGTGACTAAATGAAGGCTGCATAGACTCGATATACAAACTAGGACATCTTTGTGACACATGAGGCATCAAAAAAGGCTCCATAGGGACTGGAAGCTTAACCAGTCGGTGGAGATAAACTCAGATAAACAAGTACAACTCCTAAGTCAAACTATAACCCAACCAATGGATGTGATATACAGTGCTCTGTTCAAAGGCGACACGACTCGACAGCTGCCAAAGATAACATCTTTCCTTGTCCAGCATTTTGGTTTTTTGATTTTTTTGGACTTTTTCAGTTATTTGAAAAGCTTGAAAAAAGAATAAACTAGCTTTATAGTTACAAACTAGGAGGAGATGAGTGTCATAAGGGAAAACAAACTAGTTCCAAGCAGTGGAACATACCTATGCTCAATGCAAGGATACATGTGTAGGATATTGACACTCGAGGGAAAATCCCCTCCCGGTTAAAAGGGAATCAAGCTACAAAGGATATAAAAATGGCTCTACATGGCTAGACATGAGACAAGCTCGGGCTATATGGTTGAAAGGCAATGTCAGGAGAGTGGGCATAAAGCTCAATAAGGCAGGCAAAGCTCATGATAATGCATTCACAACTTGACATAGGGGGAGTCCCGAGGGAAACAGGCCAGCATAAGATCAAGAGGAGTATGAGGCTCTTGCGAAATGTCATGGAATTACTATACAACGAACTCCCGGACCTAAGAGAGGACTCACAGCATGGGCACCAAATGCAAAGGGGAGCTAACTAGGACACGCATATATAGGAAAGCTATACCATTCACATAGTACCACTTCTAACTACAACATGAAGGTTCTGTGATACCATGGAATAGGTTCATACCTAAGGTTAAGATGGAACGGTCATAAGGCAATGCATAAGTGCAAGCGGATGTGATATCCTAACCTATATGCCAGTTCAGACATAATACCTATGAGAGGCATGAACAGGTCGAAACCTCAGAGAGAGTGTACAAAACTGGACCCTACATGACAACCATATTAGTCCAAAACAACCCAAAATAGTCAATAAAGAATCCAAACTATAGGATACAGGGAGGAATGATCATGACAACAGCACCCAAAGGAAACAATGCGGTGAATGATGAGACATAAAAAGGAAACTAAGATGTAGACCCAACATTCACGCATACACTACCACCCCAGTGAGGGTGACCACTGGTGTAAAGACCGAGTGAAGGGAAAAAATCCTCCACAAATGGAGTAGAGGATGGAAGATGACCATTCCCAAATCTATGAGCATGGTAAGGGGCTGTGATTCCCCCAAGTCTGACACCAAGGTCCATACTAGGACCAAGACGGGTGATAGGATACCAGGAATGACGAAAATAAAAGGACCTGAACTCAAGAGAGCATAAATATACTCAAGTAACCATGATCCCAAAGGCCAACTAGCGCACAAAGAGCACACTCCTAAGAAAATCTACAGCCAAAATACAAGCAAACCAAGGGGAGGATATGTGAGCTCCCAAATGTAGTAGGTATGTCTCGCCTAGGAGAGGCTCAGAACTCCCATACACTACAAGCGGAGGTACGTAACCAATTACAGTGGCCCTCAGCTTCAACGCATATAGCGACTATGATGTCCGACCCCTACCTGGCCGAGACTCCTACAGAATAACCCCTGCAAAGTACCCCCTTGATATCCTAGGTAAGGTCACTAAGGTCACCTCAATATAATCAAATCTCAGGTGGACAATCACAGGAGGGATTGGCCGTATGGGCAGGGTAGAAAAGCTTGAAACTCTTGAAAGACCCCCAGATACGAATACAATCCTGGAAATATCTCTGGTGCTTTTCAGTTATGACTAGGGGTTATCCCAATCAATAACCGCTCACACTGCCTCGTGCTTAAATCCCTTTTGAGAGGAGGATCTTGAG
>LPNX010760271.1:306106-350175 GCA_001517045.1 Pseudotsuga menziesii | reverse complement strand
TAATATAATCTGTTCATGTTATCAGTTCTTGTCTCTTGCATCTGTGTATATTGTTGTATGTATTATTGGTAACCTTATGTGATCTTAGAGATTACAACAGTTTCCAAGTGATATGGTTTTTTCTATAAGACCTAGACATTTCACAAGAATTGATATTGTACAATGTGGACAAACAGACTGTGAGCAGTCTTAATGGTTTCCGAGTTAACGAACAGATACTACGTCTTGTTCCAAAATTTTCAGGTGGAATCTATTCATCTAATTTACTTTATCATCAATTTGTCTGTAAACATGACTTGGATTAGTTTACATTTACTCAGTCCCTTTTATTTTGGGTTGGTGCAATTTTTGGTTTCAACATTTTCACACCACACTCATATGCATGAAGTTTTGGTCTAAAAGACGTGGTAGGGAAACACTATATGTGAAGTAGGTGTTGAATGGTCATGCCCTTTTCCATGATATCTAGTTATTCAATTGTCATGTATAATATTTCATTGACATTCAGTTGTTGGTCGATATAGGATATTGAGATGAACAAAGAAAATTGGAGTGCTCTTTTTTATCCTTACCCCTTCTTCGACGCTTACAAAAGTTATCTTCTGACCAAGATGATTTACATCTAAGGAGGGGTTGGGTCGAGTATAGATTAAGGAATCTCACTTTGAAGGTGTGGTAGTGTTTTCGTCAATCATCATGTTTTGGTGGATACTCCTCGTACAAAGTCTTCAGTCTGATATGTATTTGTTAGCAAGAATTTGTTGATTGAGTGAGACACTTTTGGGATGCTGCAATGTCACCCCTATCCTACTAAATATGTTGCAATTCAAATAAATGTCCCCTATATGATTTTTTTATGGGTTTACAATGGAAACAAGGGGTTCCAATATAGGAAGGTTATAAGTTTGATATACATGGTACTATGGATGAATTTAGGAATTAAGTTGGTATGTATATGTTTTGGAAACCATTAATGGATATTTATGTTTCACATGTTTCACAAACCAGACTGGGAAGACATCTTCTCCTCGGGGAAGAGAGTCTTCACCAAAGAGTTGAAATATGTTATGTTTAGTTAAAAATGGAATGCAAATGGGCCATGTTCCAAATACTAAGTTCCTTTAGTGATGGAACGCAAACAGAGACCATCCCAAACAACAAATTCAAGGTAGAAATTTAGAAAACAATACACCCATCAGTTACAATATAATCAAATGTTTTTATAATTTATTTTTTTTATTGTGAGAAAAATATAGTAGGTATACACTTTATTTTACTAGCAAAAATACCCATCAAAACCCAACACTATATGGTCTGAAGGATAGTAAGTTACTTAGTTTATGGAATGTAAACGTGTTGATGTATTTGTACATTCAGAATGTATTCACTTGTATATTTCAAATATTATATTTCATTGGTCCTCGATGTTCCTATCAGGAGAATCATTAATGTAATCAATTCATGTAAAATTCAGAGAGGTTAACCCTCCTTCTTGGTCCGGGGGGGGGGGATTCCCTAAATTTATGTGGAACTAGGGTTATTTGAATCTCCTAGAGAATTCGGCCCTGGTAAGTGATTGTTAAGTCATAAATTAGTATAAATAGTGTTATCTCCTAAATAAAATTTTCAATAAGTTCACTCAGAACAATTTAATTTTTGCATAGTGATGAAGATTTCAGGGCATATTATGAAGTATGTTTGGGTGACTAACAAAGTTGGAATATCTGGTGTTCTTTTTTTCAAGAAATTAGAAATTTTTAGCTTTCGTTGGGTTAGATGAACTTTCTAACAGTTCATTAGCCACCAAAAATCCCAGCTTTTGGAAGCTAACAGTTGCAACACAGGACCATAATTAACCACATAAATCTAGTTGATCACATTTTAATAAAATTTTGGAAAAAGGGACTTTCGGTGGCTTAAGTGAATTTACCAACAGTTCATTAGCCACCAAAAATCCCAGCTTTCGACAACTAACGAGTGATTCCAGAAAGACATTAACCATTGAAAGCTCGTTAAAAAAAAATTGGAAAGAAAGCTTTCAATGGCTTGGGATAACATACCGATGGTTCATTAGCCACTAAAATCCCCACTTTCGGTAGTTAACAAATTAAACATTAGATTCTCTTAACCACCGAAATTGGTGTTTTATTGTGAAAATGAATCATTTTAAAATGGTGATTATGAGCAACTGAGGGATCATTTTGCAAAAATATCGGAGGTTTTTGTTCCTAACATATCATAGAACAATAAACTCTTTTATTTTTCCTACAAGGATTGCAAATTGGGATAATCCAATCCATCTATGAGCCCTAATTTTTGGATCTTAGAATTTCCCTGTTTCACACATGTTTTTGAAATATAGATCTTGGGAAAATGAAACCAATTTTCAAAAACACGATAGAGGTTTTTTCTCAAAACAAACCAATATACAAAAAGATTTTTTTTTAATACATAGGTGTCCCATATTTTAAGGAAAAAATCCATCTATGAGCCCCAGTTTTCAGCAGTTTAGCCAAATGTTTAGGGAAAAAAGATGACCTGTCAGTCCTCCATGTGGCATTTTCGACCTCATATATCAGTCCATGAATATTTGATGCATATGTAGAAGACATTTAAGCACCATACACAAACATACTCAACCTACCTTACTTAGACTTTGAATATCAAGAAGAACAGGAAGTTGGAAACCCTAGTAGAAGTGGCAGTAAGCATCTTTAGCCCAGAAGCAGCCCGTGAGACTGCTGCCAATACAGACCCTAGGCAGGCTATAGAGACATCAAAGGGACAGCACCAAAACCTATTAAAAAACAAGGCTAAGAATCTGAACCCTAAATATCAAGCACACCTTGCACTTGAAACCCTAGTTGAAGGTGCAATCAAGGAGAAATGGGTCAGAAACCCTACCTGCTTTTGACACACCATGACTTATCTGTCAGATAATAGGTCATAGCTATAATTTGGTGATCACTATAGTTTTTTAAGAGTTCAATAAGTGAACAAGGGTTAGAATGAGATAGACTAGCACTTAAATTAGGGTTTTTGACCTAATTTTGCAAAAAACAGTTGTTTTATTTATTTTTAGTAAATTACATCCAATTTTTCAGGATCCGAAGATTTTTGTAAATGCTATAAAGCCTAAGACTTATTTTGAATTACGGGTTTGACTTTAGGAACCTTTATACCATTATTATTATCAAGATTCTCATATTATTCATGACCTAATATAAGCTCTTTTTCTATCATGTGTTCATCTTCCATATCTTTTCTACTCTGTGCTTGTGCTTGAATGTCTGATTCAGGTTTATTCATGTTATCTAACATCTGATAAATGTCATCCTATCTATATGTTGATGAGTTTAATTGAAAGTACTTTCCTTGTTATGATTAGTCATTTATATGTAATTTTTTTATATATGAATTTGCCAGCATAGTAAGTTCTCCATGTTTTCACCCTATTAACAAACCTATGAATAGTGGTAATTAGAATCCTTATCTTTGATTGAATTTTATGCATGTATTGAGAGTGTGAGGTCCCATAGGTAATCCGACTTGATCCATTTAGAAAAAATATAAAAAACTTTAAGTTACCAGGCATCCTCGAGTTGCAACCTAGAGGAGTTTCCTAGAGTGAGAACAAATTGGTGCTGCTACCGAGGAGAGGAGATTGAAGCTCAGCTTCCCTGGGAGATGACATAGATCCTACTTTGATGATAGACAAAATTTGGACACTATTATGGTTGTAATCATCTACCTGGTGACTCCATTGGAATAAGGTGGCTTCAAGAAGACCAAGTACTAGATCAAACCCTCAAGGGCCACCAGTAACACCTATTTCAAATCCAGAAGAGATTCTAAGAAGAGCTAGGGTTTCACTAAGAAAAACCTCCAGAGCTATAAGGGGAGCTACATCAGGTATTTCTAGAGGTATTTCTGATGTTATATGAAATATACCTCCATTTCAATCTTCTTATGCTGAAGCATCTAGTTCTCAGAAGTTTAGAAGTAAATCAGAAAATTTTAGGGTTGAGGAATCTTCAAGCATTTTTGCTCATGAAGATCTCATCCTTGGTGAACCCATTGAAGAACTATGGCTCTGAGAAGGGCTCATACCAGAGAAAATCAAGAGAGGCCACCAGAAACACCTATTGTAGACCCAGAGAAGATCATCAGAAGAGGAATATCTCTACAAAGGCAAACTTCCAGAGCAACAAGGACATCTAGATCAGATTTGTTTATAGAGGGAGAAGAAAACCTAGCCCTGCTTCTAGGGCAGATTTACAAAGACTTCTATTTCCCTGATCCATCTAAATTTAATAAATCTCCATTGCAGAGGATCTAGTTGATAAAAGCTAAAGAGGCTGAATTCAAAATCCAAGTACCACTTCATCAGTTTAGTTTATGAACTGCTGTTATTTTTTATTAGCTCCTTTATACTTTTCCCTTCAAATGTTAAAAGAATTATCCCATGTTTTATATATTCTGAATATTATCATACATATTTTATAAATCCATCTTTAGAAGAAGATTTGCACCCTACTTGTATTGTAGAATGTGAATTAGTATTTGTGTCACAACTCATTTATAAAAATGATCTATGTATCCAAATTCCTTCTATATCCGATCAGCCATGTAACCTTGAAGAAGCCAAAACTTATTCAAAACCTATGTAGATATCAACACTCGTTGCCATAACCTTTGAACCTTGTCAGCATATTTTTATCCCTCATGATCATCCCATAGGCTTTCAAATCAAAATCGGGATGAAGATGTTTAAGCCATTAAAATTTCACTCTCATCTTCATCCTTATCCTCTTCACTGTTATGAATATCTCCCTTAGTTTTCTGGAGAGAATCAAGCTTCAGCTGAAGGCCACTTGGAATATCTCAAAGATTTTATTGACATTTTTCATATTGTTCATGAGGATGTAATCATGATATTTTTCTCTAAATCGTTGATTAGAGATGCTGCTATATGGTTCAAGAGTTTAAGAGCTGACTCCATGGGCTCTTGGATAGAATTCACTGATGCCTTTTTGAAGCATTGGTGTGAGAACAAATCTCTTTATTTGTATCTCGCTGATTTCTATGCTTTGAAGAGAGAGGAAGACAAAAATTTTCCTACCTTCAATCTAAGATTCTACAACACTTATCATGATATGCCTTGGAGATCCGGCCCATAGAGACAACTGCCATGATATATTATGTGATGGGACTACATTCAAAACTTTCCCTTCTTTTGCTAGAAAGGAAATCTTCATCATTAAGCATTATGTTTGAAGATGCTTTAGAGGTGGAGGAAAACATTTGTGCTTCAAGGAGAATCCCAGAGCAGTTTGATTTTGAAAACCATCATCTACCTGAGCCAGATAAACATCACTATGATTCAGATTTTGAACAGGAAGATTATGAGTCGAAAGCAAATTTGGAACAATAGCAAGCATGTGAGCTACTTTCATATTTAGAATCAGATTCTTCAGTGTTTGCAAAGTACTCCCAAGACATGTATGAATCTAGATTTTATGATCATTTTGCAAACTAGGATGATCTTATGATAACTGATGTTTGTATAGCCAATTATATGTTTTCAACTGATCTTTATTCATATGATGTAAACCCTGTTTTATCATCCTATTGTGAGCAATATTCTAAAAAGGAAATTTTAATGATTGATGATCAAGATCTGATCATAAGAGAACAAGAAGGTTCAGATCAAACGTTGAGCTTGCATTTTGATCCGACAAAGGTTGAGCAGTCCACATTCAACAGTGACATTAGTGAAGGAAAATATCAGCAACATAAAAATGTATTTCCTATTGGCTTTTATGACCCTGTTGCTGACTATCTGGAACTTATAAGCATCATAGATATCAAAATATTTTTATCAAATGATAGTTGGTTCTATAACCCTTTGAAACTACATTGCTGCATGCTAGGGTTTCATTTATTTTTCAGGTCAAGATCAAGGATAAGTTCAGTAGATCAGCTTCTAACATGGCTTCATTGGAAGCTTGATGTCACTTGAAAAGAAGACTCTACTGATTAGAATTAGGAGTAGGAGTAGATAGAAAAATAATCTCTTAATATGAGAAGCTAGGTCATTTTTAGTTGTTCTCATGAATAAGAAAAGAGAGCTATAGGTAGGTTGCAACAGACCAGTTATGAAGGACAAATGACTCCATTCCCAATGGAACACTAGAATATAACTTTAATATTTTTTTTCTTCAGGAAAGTGTTATAACTAAATCCTGTCACAAGCATGTGATAATATCTCTAACATCTATGTTTTCCCTAAATACCAATAAGCAAAGCGGGCTACAGACAGGTTGTAGCAGATCAGTTATGAAGGAAAAATGACTCCAGTCCTAATGGAACACTAGAATATATCTTTAATACTTTTTTTAAGGAAAGTGTTATAACTAAATCATGTCGCCAGCATGTGATAATATCTCTAACATCTATGTTTTGCCCTAAATACCAAACTTGGAGTGGAAACAGTAATCTAGATGTTGTTTTTACCTAAAAAACCCTAGCACCGCTTTTTCCCTTTAGCTGATGAGAGGTACCTTATACAACACCGCCTGAGTCCTGTTATAGATGAGCGGTGCTACCACATATGGGATTTGTTCTTAGAGTGGTTCTTACCTTTCCCTGCTCTGTCATAAAGCTATATAAATGGTACCCTTGATAAAAATGGAAAAAAAGAGGATTCTTGAGGCTTCTAGAACATAAGCCTCGTGTCCTACATTATCCCTATCAATCTGGGTTGGTTGGAGTCGAGATCCCTCTTGGTAGGATCTTATGGCCACCTCACTCAAAATTCTTTAAACTATCCCTATCCATTGAGCCCTATAAATACAAGCTCATATCCATGGTTGAGGGGGAGAACTGAATGGTAATGTTACGCTGTTGAATTGACTACCTAGCCCAATCCATTTGAGAGCACACAAGAGCAATTTGGAGTCGAGATCCCTCTTGGTAGGATCTTATGGCCACCTCACTCAAAATTCTCTAAACTATCCCTATCCATTGAGCCCTATAAATACAAGCTCATATCCATGGTTGAGGGGGAGAACTGAATGGTAATGTTGTGCTGTTGAATTGACTACCTAGCCCAATCCATTTGAGAGCACACAAGAGCAAGTTGGAGCTATCGGGGATGACGTGTTTGTCAACACTACGGAAATGGTTGTAAGATTCTTCATTGATTTCTTAACACAAATCTAATTTCAGTCCCACATATCTATTGTATTGATCTTGCATGTATATGTTACTGGATTCCTTAGTCACTAGTATGAATGTGTAAATAATGTTATGGTATCTTTGATGTTCTTGTTTGTTTGACATGTTATGCAGGTACATAGGTTCATCATCAAAGCATTATTCTAGGTGTTTACAACATTCAGGGAAGTTTTTCACCCTTTGTTGTTCACTTATTTGTTCTGGATCTGAACCATTCATACCAAAGGAACAACTTCTATCTACAGAAGGTGCAATATTCCTGAAAACAAATCTGGCGACTCCGCTAGGGAGTAAAATCGGTTTCAGTTGACCTGACCTTCCTCATTCCTATAACACTTGTCTAAATATAGGCTCCAGTATGTAACTCTCTTCAGTAAGATATACCATCTGACTTAGTGAATTTTAGTTTGAAACTTTCAAATCTATTCATATTTGAACTACTTTGACTTTACATGCTCCGTTTTATTATTAATTCATCAGTTTTTGTCTTGATTTGAACAATTTTTTACTTGAAATTTCATTCTCTTTGTGTTTTGGATTTATTCAGGGAACCGCGCATGTGTTGTAGGCAATAAGAGGTGCCACCACTTGAACCTTGTTAGCAATAGGCAGTGCCACTACATGAGTGCAGTGATCCAGAAGAGGTTCTCATCCATAACCACTCTGTCAAAGACCCCTCCAGCACAGTGCCACGTAGGCCTTGTTCCAGAACTTGATTTTTTGTGATTTTTTGCAAAAGTAGGGTTTTGCTTGCTTTCAGCCCTGCACTGTCAAGCTTGCTTGTCTGAATCTAAATGCTCATGGTTAAAAATTTTGTGTTAAAACTTGTTTGATTGAAATAATTCAAAAGCTAAGTTAGGATTGTTGATTATTCGTTTGCTTTCATTCTTGTTGGTTGTGATTCTGAAAGGAATTGTTGAAAGCTTAGGTTTCAATTGTATCTCTTTTCATTTCATTTATAAAGACTGAAAGAAAAACCACTTGATCACCATATTAATTTCATGTTTTCCATAGAGGACTTCTTTTTGCTTTTAAAAATATTTTTTTTTTTTGAGATTGGGCCATTATTTTTACTAAGCATAGGGCACTGGATCTCTGATTAGCCTCATAAGCTTCCAGGTTCCCTTTTTTCTTTTGTCTATCTTTTATTATTACTGTCTCATCAAAACAAAAAATATTGTAGTTTTAAGTTAGATCTATCTATGTTTCAAAGAAAAATAAAAAAAATAGATTGCATATGCATGTAGAGTGCTTATTGTTTTTCTTCTAGGAAAAGAGACTCTTACCCATCTGATTGCTTTCAAAAAGAAAAATGAGTTTGGAATGTGTTGCTTCTCTTTGGATTTGATTTGTTCAAAGTAGTTGTTTGGGAATTTTTGGTTTTCAATGAAAATAAAATACTCTCTCTCCCGCCCATAAGTAGGAATACCTCGAACAGTAAAGTGAAATATTTGCATCTACATATCTGCATGGTTTTACTTTTTCTGTCAAAATTCCATGCATTTACCTAACCATCCACTTTAAAATTAGTGGTAGTTATAGGCTTAAAATTTACATATAAATTTGAGTGATAGGCTAGAGACGTGTTCAGGCATTGTTAAGCGTAGGAGCTGTCATTACTTGTCCGCACTAAATCCTGGGACTCGCGCGGTTCTTCCACATACCGTCGGTATATCGAATGACCTTACACATAACCTTGAGGTATATAGAAAGGTACTTCACGTACTTGATTGTATATAGGAAGGCGCCTTGTGAATGGTTGTGCATTATATAGCACTACTACTGATTTAAGCTCCCACGTACCTTACGTATATCGAGAGACCCCACTAAAATGCCCTTTCCAAACCAAGTTAACCTTTTGGTCGTCTTGGCTTTACTTGTGAATCTCATAAAGTCTTGATAATCCTGGTGAGAAACTAAACTATCTGAACCACCCCTGTCATTTAAGTTTACTTGTTTGGCCTATAGCTTGATTAGGAGAGCTTTTGGTGTGTTTTTTCTAGTTTTGAAACCCTAGGTTAGATAGGTACTGTACAAACTAGCTGAATTGAGACAGTCCAGAAGAGTATGGGGCTTTCCACCTTATTTTACTCCTGCTTCAGGAGAATATCCTATGGGATCTATCGACCAAGGAGCTGATACCAACTCCCAAGTGGGAGAAAATGTGGTTGCAGAAAGCAGAGATCCATATCCTTCGCACGATCCTCCCTTGGCTCAAAAACCTTCTAGGGGTAATACTTCTTTCCATTCTCCCATAGAAGGTCGTGTTGATGATACTACCCATCCAAATTATGGTCCCAATGCTTCGTTTTGGGATACCTCTATGGGATAGGCCATTGCTTCGTTTGGAACCAGTCCAGACTCTTCTGAAGAAATTTCACCAAATGAAGAAGAATGTAGACAATACCGAGCAGCGATTCTCCATGCAAGAGACCTTGAGAAGAAAATCAATAACATATTAGGTACACCACCACCTCGCTCAGCATTTTTTCCTCATAATACGGACCCTTGGCCTACGGGATATCGCTCACTTGCTGGTTCTATGAAACCCATTGAACCTATTCTAGATCATGCTATGACTCCACATAATCTAGGTCAAAACACCAACCCCACCACCTCCCATATTATGTCTGTTCCAAATCCTCTCGAGTCTTCCACACCTGGGGAACAACATTCAATTCCTGTTTCATCAACACCTTCTAGTGTCGGGGGGAAACCCCTAGCATGACCTACATTACCTATCACTTGAGTTGTAGCTAGTAATGGACAGACCTCTAGTATAGATGAATATGTAGTCTATGTCCCTCCTACCCATACGAATGTGGTTAACCCACCATCCAGTTTAGGTCAGCCCTTGGGGGCACAACCTGTAACCAATCAAACCTCTTGGGGGTATGGCTACACAATAAATTAAGTACCTGTAGGGAATATCAATTACCAACCCACCCCTACAGAAATGCCTTATGATGGAATTCCATATCCTGGTAATACTTCCACTCCATGGTGGCAACCTAGTTGGTCCTACATGCCTGCTATGGGAGGGATACCTATACATACTGTTGGGGGTACCAGAGGACCACCTTATAAAGGTCCTCCCTCTGGGGGGCCTAATGGTCCTGGAGGGCCTGGCGGATTCCATCCTTATGGTCCTAATGGTTTTGGTGGTCCTGGAGGGCCTGGTGGCTTTCCTACTAATGGTCCCATAGGGTCTGGTGGCCTTCCTCCTAGTAGTTCTGGAGGCTCAGGAGGTTTACCTCCTAGGGGTCCCGAAGGGTCTGGTGGTCCTCCTCCTAGTGGACCAGGTGGTCCTGGTGGTCTCGATGATCCTATTGGTCCTCCTCCTGGAAGCTTTAGTGGTCCTAATGGTCCCGATCCTAGAAATCAACCACCTACAAGTGGATCTTCTGGCGATTCTTCATCACAACAGCCATTTCAACAACCTATATATTAGTCTACTTATAGTCCTACAGGTACTTATATTCTCTATCAATATTACCAGTACGTACAAACTAATTGTTAGTTACCTTTCCTAGCAACTTTGGACTTGCCTGATTTGTCCAAGTTGATAAATGATCCCATTTGACATAACCCCTCATGGCCTACCATTTCAGTAAAGTTACCATCGGAAATTCCAAAATTCAATGGGAAGCAGGGAGATGATCCAAAAAAACATGTCATGACATTCCATTTGTAGTGTTGTTCAAACTCCCTAATGGATGGTTTAGTTTGTTTAAGACTCTTCCAGTGAACTTTGACCGGTACCGCCGCAAAATGGTACATTAAACTTCCACAACATTCATTTGTGGATTTTGGTTCTTTGGCAATTGTATTTCTTACACACTTTCAACTTCCTATCCACTATGAAACAGGTACATATCTCTTAACTTCTCTATTTCAAGACACCTCCATGCACATATCAGATCATATCCATGAGTGGAGAAGGTGGAGAATACTTATTAAGGCTCCTATCTCTGATCAATTGTTAGCTAATTGGTTTACTAAATCTCTGTTGCCTCCAATCGCCCAAGATGTGGCTATGGGCAGTGTCGTTACTGAAGAGAAATACATTAGTCGAGCCCAATATTTGGACTTGGTATATTCCCAGTCCAAAACATTGTATAACTTGATCCCTCAAGCTCCTCTCCCAAGCATTGATCCTGCCAAACCACCAGCAGAAACACCTGTTGATGGGATTGTTGATTCAATCCAGTCCCCGCCAACAACAAAACCTACCAATAAACCCTAGACTTCTACCACTACTCCTTCAACTCCCAAGGCTTTCTTTGAGGTAAATTCCATTCAAAGTATGCAAATGCCCAGAAACAATAAAAACAAAGGTAAAGCAAAAAACAAAAAACATGGAAACCAAAAGGAGAATCCAAAACCAACCACCAACGAGAATGATAAAGGGAAAAGAAAAGCGAAATATCCATATCTGCTATGCGGAGGTGACCACTTCATGAAGGAGTGCCC
This sequence comes from Pseudotsuga menziesii, assembly GCA_001517045.1. Classification (NCBI taxonomy): domain Eukaryota; kingdom Viridiplantae; phylum Streptophyta; class Pinopsida; order Pinales; family Pinaceae; genus Pseudotsuga; species Pseudotsuga menziesii. The sequence goes on along the minus strand of LPNX010760271.1, from coordinate 338,463 downwards.
CCATCATGAAGAAATTAACCAATTTCTAAAAACTAATCCCGGGCTATATATTCTCATGGATCCTTTTCCCTCTCAACAACAACTGATAGACCACATGTCTAATCAGGGAAAACCTAGTTCTTTAGAGGAATTTCGCATGATGTCCTCGGACACTATTAATTTGCAAACTCGAATTCATAATTATGACAAACCCATAGAAAAGAAAGAAGACAATTATTATTCAGGAAAATATCCCTCTACTGGTTCTCCCGAGTCCTCGTCTATTGGTCCCCTAACCATCGTGAAATCTAATCTAAACATGGTTTTACGTCCAACCAAGAGTGTTCTTAGGAAGGTTGTCTTTAACCCTAATTCCTAAGCTACCTAGTTTTATAATCTAGTTGAATATCTTTCTCAGGAACCATGTGCAATGTCTACCTTGGAATTGCTCCAAAGTTGTCCAACGCAACGCAAAAACTTGTTAACCGCGTTAGGAGCTTTAGACCCAGACAACACTAATTTGATTCACTTTAATGTCAAGAACTATAAGTCTAGGATACCTCACAAACTCTCTTTCCAAATAATAATGAAATTAGTTGAAAAGAAGGTCTTTAGAACCGTCTTAGATGAAGGAGCTTCAACTTTGGTTTTGTCCCTATCTTGTTGGAAAGTTATAGGCTCTCCTAGGCTTGTAACATCACCAACGAATCTGAAATCCTTTGATGGATGAGGTTTCCATCCCTTTCAATTGAGATTGGGGGAAAAACCATTTCCATTCAAGTGGAAGTGGTAGATGCCCCTTTAGACTACAATCTCCTACTAGGAAGAAATTGGATTTATGCCATGACTGTCGTCGCTTCAATGGTATTTTGCACCCTCTAATTTCCACATCTAGGGAAGATTGTAACCATTGATCATCTCTATTTCTATATGCTGTATGTTACCACCACTACGGCTAATAACATCCCTATGTTAGGGTAGTCCCTCCTCCTTACCAGTCGATTGGGGTAGACATGCTGAAGGATTCTTCCCTCATGGGGATTTTTCCATCAACCTCTCCTAGCACAGAAATAGCGATAGTAAATATGATTTCTTCACTTGATTATGATCCAAAGGGAAAACAAATTGTTGAGTCCACCTCATTGAGTCCGCATGAAGTAATGTACAATGTTATTCAAACCCTTTCTGATGACCTTCATCTAGTGGCTTCAGACCCTTACCACCTGCCCTACTAGTTAGAACCCTCTCTTCCTACTTTGGGTTATCTCTCCAAGACTTTTCCTTCTGATGAGTCCATTATGGAGATCATGAGTACGAATGAACCTACATGGGAGGATCATCCCCATAGATCCTCGTTCCTCCCAAACACTAGTTCGGTAGACCATGATTTTTCATCCCTTTTTACTACTGGTATCATCAAAACACCTCAAACTCCTATATTGTTGCAGAACATAGAGTTTGAAGGAAATCTATGCAACATTACTCAAGCAAATCCAATTGACATATCAGCCAAGCCCGACACCCTTAATCACATTCATGTTGGGCAGAACTGCTCAACAGAAGAATCTGAAGCATATAGGGTACTTTTCAAAGAATTCTGAGATGTCTTTTCCTGGTCCTACAAAAAAATGCATGTGATAGACCCATCCATTGTGGTTCATGAAATAAAAACCTATCCCACTGTAAAACCTGTTAGGAAAAAATTGAGACATGTCCATCCACAGAAAGCCGCAACAATCAAAGCTGAAATAGAAAAGATTCTAAAAGTAGGGTTTATTTATCCTGTACCCCTGATGGAATGGGTATCGAATGTTGTCCCTGTCAATAAAAAGCAGGGCACCATTAGAGTCTACATCAATTTTAGAGATTTGAACAAAGCTTGTCCCAAAGACAACTTTCCCACTCTGCCTATAGACCATATTATCAACAACTATGCCAGAAGTGTCATCTTCTCATTTATGGATGGATTTTTGGGTTATAACCAGATTGATATTTTACCCACTGATCAGAACAGGATAGCATTTATTTTCCCATGGGGAACCTTTGCATATAGGAAGTTACCATTCGTCCTGAAAAAAGTTGGAGCCAGTTTCCAGCGTGCTATGTCCTATGTGTTTCATGACATAAAACATATTGTAGAACCGTACCTTGATGACCTCCCATCTCATTCACAGTGACTAGAGGACCACCTTGTTCATCTTAGAGACATTCTACTGAGATGTCGTCATTATAACATATGGCTCAATCCTCATAAATGTGTTTTTTGCATTGAGATGGGATGCTTGTTAGGTTTTGTGGTTTCTAAGGATGGCATCTGGATAGATCCATTGAAAATTTCCACTATTCTAGCCCTACCAGCCCCAACCAAACTTCTAGAACTCCAATGTTTGCAAGGTAAGGAAAAATTCCTCCGTCATTTGATTTTGCAATTTTGCAAAGAAAACATATGGTTATATGTGTCTCCTCAAGAAGGACACTTCGTTCTTTTGGGATGACCAAGCCCAATGGGCCTTTGATAATCTCAAACATGCTCTGACTCAATCACCCATTATTATTCAAAAGATTTTCTCTTAGACATTGCTTCCTCCACTTCTACCCTCACTATGGTCTTGGTGTAGGAGAATTCCAATGGTCAGGAGCACATGATCTACTATGCTAGTAAGAATCTCATGGATTCCAAAACTCGATACTCAAGCATGGAGAAATTAGCATTGGACATGGTCATTGTTGTATAGAAATTCCGTCACTACATTTTTCTCTGGACAACCATCATTTTGGCAGACCAGAACCCCATGTATTACATCCTGAATTGTCAGGTGCTCAGGGGAAAAAATTCTTGATGGATAGTCATCCTACAAGAGTTTGATCTAGAAATTTCCAAAGATACATCAAATAAAACCTTGGTCATTGCTGAGCTCATGTGTGATCTTCCCTATGCTTCAACCGAATATGATCCTAGTGATTCATTCTCAGATGAATTCCTATTCCTCATAAGCACTACTGACCCATGGTATGGAGATTTAATCATTTATCTCTAGACACAGAGATTTCAGCCCAATCTATCCTTTGACAATCACCTCCGTATCCGTCACCACACAAAATACTACCTCATCTTGAATGACACTTTCTATAGACGTGGTATCAATTCCCATTAGAGGAATTCTTAACTCAAAATGGTCCTCCTTAAAAGATNAAAATAATATTTATTAATTTTGGAGGAAGAAAAGAAAAAAACTACTTTTTTGTTTGTATTTTTGACATATATCCCCATGTTTTTACTCAAATTTCGATCGAGAGATCTCGTTGGATACAGAATTTAATTCCGCATCCAACGATCTCTCCCAATCGAAATTTGAGTAAAAACACAGGGAGATATGTCGAAAATACAAACAAAAAAGGTAGTTTTTTTTATGATACCTATCCCTAAAAAAGTGTTTAAGACCTATACGGTATTTCAAATTTAAAGAATTTTCATTGGATAACACATGATGACATGGAATTTGAATCAAAGTTAAAAGGCCCATTTTGAGTTGAAATTTCCTCTAATGATTCTCCAGCGATGCCTTACCCACAAGGAAGCTAAACAATTTTTGAATGACTACCACTCTAGAACATGTGGTAGTCATCTATCTGGGATGGCTACAGACCAGAAAATCCTTCACGCTGGCTATTTTTGGCCTTCAATATTTCAATATTTTCATGAGGCTGTTAAGAAATTCCCACCCTACCAACATTTCTATCCTAAAAAGTTTACCCATCCTGCTCCATTACACCTTGTCATTGTCGTTGGCCCTTTAGTAAAATGGGGGATCAATTACCTGCATTTTAAGCCTACCTCAACCGGTGGGGATAATTACATCATTGTAGCCATTGATTATTTTACGAAATTGGATGAGGATATGCCTACATATGCAGAGGATGGTAAGACTGCCTCTCTCTTCCTATTCAATCATGTGATAGCAAGATTTAGAGTCCCACAATCCCTAGTTACAGATCACGGATCACATTTTCGCAATCAAATGATCGAGGAATTAAGTGCTAAGCTAGGTTTTCGTCATGAAAACTCAAGGCCCTATTACCCTTAAGCTAATGGTCAATTCGAGGCCATTAAAATTTTTTTGAAAAAAATGTTGCATTGGATGGTTGGAGACCATAAATCCAACTGGCACCATATTCGTTTCTCTGCTCTTTGGGCTTACAGGACTTCAGTAAAAACAACTACTAGTTTTACATTCTTCTAGCTTGTCTACGGACTAGAAGTTGTCTTTCCTATTCAATGTCAAATTCCATCCTTGAAACTTGTCGTCGAGCTTCTCCTAGACACTTCCGCAGAGGAAGAAATATTTCTCTACTTGAACAACCTTGATGAAACTAGAAGAGATGATGCCTTAGCCAATGAGGCACACAAGAAATGTGTCAAGGCACAGTATGACAAGTCTGTCCAACCTCATGCCTTTAATGAAGGTGACCTAGTTTTAACCTATGATCAGATACATGAAAAACTAGGGAAAATGAAGTTTGAATCCATGTGTTATGGTCCTTTCGTTATTTCAAAAGTTCTAGAGAAAGGGGCCTATGAGCTCATGGACTATGATGGAATCCCCTTAGGAGAAACTCGCAATGGGTTGTACCTAAATAGGTACTATGCCTAGATATTTCTTGTATAGTACCTTGTATATATGTTTATTACTTGAATTTTTAGTGTACTTAAGTATTTTCAATATGGTTTTGAGTTTAGTGTCTGTATCTGTTTAAACCATGTTTTGGTCATGCAGAGCAGATGGCTTTCTACGGATTTGTTGATGGTCCTTGCCGCCACACCTTGAATCTTGCCTCAGCTACTTGGGTTCTCTATTCCCCAGCTCACGATTTGGTTATTTCAGGAGTGGTTTGTATTGGTCCCACTACCAACAATATCGCCGAGTATCAAGCAATCATAGGTCCTCTGACTAAAGCTGCCTCCCAAGATGTTCGTAACTTGGTAGTTTTGATCATAATCACAACTAGTGGTTTGTCATTTAAATCATGTCTATACTATCAGCAATCCCATGCTTCTCCATCTCTTTCAGAGGGAATGTTTATTGGAGAGGTCATTTGAAGCTATTACCTATAGGCATATCCCTAGGGAAGACAATGCAGTTGTCGACTCATTAGCAAATTACATCCTAGATTGGCATATTTCCCATTCATGATGTAGAAATCAAACATGGTTCATTGTAATTAAACTGTAAAAGACACATAAAAATCATGTAAATACATTTTCCATTTGAGACATATAAACACCAAAAGTAAAAGTTTGTATATATATAAGTGTTTTACAAAAAATAGGTCACGAGACCTCATCTGAAGCACTCAGGATTTCAGGCAAAACATCATCATACAAAATACCGAAGCTATGCATCCACTTTCAGTAATACATCATGTGTCCTATCATCTATTGATGCTCATGGTAACACATGACCACTTAGGCTACTTGACATAGCAGTCTACTGAAGTGACCTGGTACTCCTGCAGTGCGCCTCTGGTACCTCAGTGGGAGGTCATCGATCGAGGCATCTGGTATGTCTAGAGTTAACCTCTCAAGTTTCTCCTCTAGCTCCCCCATCACATCATCTCCATGTGGAACAAAATGAGCTTTAGCTCACCTGTCAAGTGGGGAGGATCCCCCAAGTTGTGCTGCTCCAACATCTGCATGAAAACATCTAAGTCTTGTTACTACACATAAAAAATATAAAACATTAAAACATTAAAACATAAAAACACAATTTCTATTTTAGGGTTTTTGTTTCTTACCAATGTCGCCCCACTATGCACCAAGTGGAAGCGGTAGGTCAGGGTCACCCCTGAATTCGGTACCGGCATACGCGTAGTCCTCAACCATGAGGATCTGGTCTCTCAGCCATCAGAAAAATGGGTCTCCAAACTTCACCTTGCCCCTAACTTCTCCTTTGCAGGCCATCACCTGAACCCACCTCAGCATACGAGGGTCTCTCACCCTCAACTCTGTGAATACTACCTGGGGTCTCAATTGGGGGATTCGCTAAAAAATGAAACATGCTATAATGGATCCAAAATTGAACTACTTCAACTCTCCCTGCTGACACTTGGTCAGCCGGTATTTGAAAACTGGTAGTAATGCATCCGCCCAGTTGAAGATTATGGATGACATAGCCTTTATAGTGTAGAGCATGTGCTCTCTAGAATCCTGATGAGCCCCTTGGCTCCCTGCTAACCTCTGCATGGTAGATAAGACCGTGTGAAGTGGGCCATCCACCACAACTTTGATGGTAATTTGATTCCCTGATGTTCTAGTACCAGGAATACAATGGCGATTTATTAATTCCTAGGTGATGATGTCCCCTCCACAAGAACCAGTCAATGAGATGGGAGCACCTCATCTTGATAAGCCTTTCAAGAAGTAGATATCTTCTAATTCAATTGTCAACACATGAGCACCCACCTCAAAGCATTATTGCTCCAGATTCCACATGTGGAGGATATGTTCTAGTAAATGCTCATGCGACACCATGCTAGGTGTGCGGAAGAATTTGAGAAGGCCACAATTTCTCAATGTGGCTATACATCACATGTTTCATTAGACATATGCATGATCATCATCATGTTTCCTCTCTTTCCAAATAACCATTTTTTACCAATGGAAACCTGCCAAAAACAAACATAAGGCCAATTAGAAACATCATCAACCATTTAAATCATTAGAAATAATTTACTTATCCTTGCATATGTGTTTTTCTTTACCCACGGCCAGTACCTCCTGAGTCTCATTGAGAACAGGCAGTGGTACTACCCAAGTGAAGTGTTTCAGGCGTGGTTCTTGCAGGGTACCACTTATCCCGCAAGAGATAAGAGTGGTGCCCACATTCAGGGTTTTAGGGCTCACTCAAGCTACCCAAATGCCCCCAAAAATAAAAAATGAGAACATAAAACTAAAGAGCAAGGTTCAAGCTTTCACCTGGAACTGACAATGCGCAAATCTGATGGTAGATGCTCCCGAAATCACTAACTAAAAATCTGGCCAAGAAACTTCTCCAAAGGCTCTCCACTATTGGTAAATGGTAAAATGTTTTGTTTTTTACTATTTCCATAACTTTTATGAGAATTATAGGTTTTGGAATCTCATAGTTTTGTTTTAAAATAATTTATTACAGGAAAACTATCAGTCATGATCCTTTAATGTCATTTATTGGAGAGTTTAACAGTTGTTGCAGGATAAAGAGTGGTAACAATGAATTTTTTTGGGAGTTTGTTTTTGACTTTTTTGTACTACCATAAAACGGAAAACGTATTTGAGCATTTATTGCGACACTTTGGTCATGCTCTCCAAACTTAGCATCAAAGGTTCGAGTCCTTTTCTGGCTCTTTTCAAACTCATAAAATCCCTCATCATGAAAAGAGACCTAATGAAGTCTTCTTTAAACTCTTTTTGGGCTCCTTAAATACGAAAATATTGTCGAGTGACCTTGTCTTCTTCACGCTCGTTAAATCACTTGAATATTCGTTCCTCTGATGGTAGGTTATCACTTTTTTGGTTTAAATGAACTATTTACATAAAAGGACCCTGTGGAGTCTTCTTCCGTGGTCGTTCAGACTCTCTAAACATGAATGATACCGAGTTAAGTTTCATTGGACTCATTAAATTAAATAGTGAGAAACCCTCTTTTGGGAATGAACCTCTCCTCTCTCAGGTTCGTAAAACATATGAGTTTGGACTTGTCTTCAGATGGGCTACAACAAGTGTTTGTTACCCTATTTGAACTCGTAAAAACAAAAAGAGGAACTCATCAACCATGATGGGGAATTTAAGGGAAGGGAATCATTTTGCAAAAAAATGGCAGTTTGCCATTACCTTTGAACATGGCACTTGTCTGCATACCATTTTGGTCAATTGGGTATTCAGCTGATTTCCAAGGCGATCCACTTTCATGAGTCATGTCACTCCTTTGAGTCATTCAAAAGAATGCATTTTCCACTGTCGCACTATGTGTCTGTCGGGTCTATTCATGCTGCCAAGTCTTTTGTCATGTTGCCCAATGTTCAAAGGTAGAAATAAGTTTACCTCTACAATCAAAACAACCTCGGTGTCAATACTTTTGAGTCAGTCTTATCATTACCTCATTCACATCATTCCAGAACTTTGTTCCGAGTTTCGTGTCTTCGATGTGGGATTCATCATGGCCCTCCTTTGACGAGACTATTCTTGTTGAGATCAGCTCATCATCTAGGAAATAGTCTTCGAAACAAATTTAGTACCTTGAGAGCTGTATGCCTCAATGACAGATTCTCTTTCTCTCGACATAGGTTCACATTATTGACCTTTGATCGATAGAATCGACTGGGTGTTCGACATCAAGACATCTATTTACACTCAGTAGATTGTACTAGGGTACCTTGGGAATCATTGACATCAATGGTGATCTCCCTTCCACTTGTTAACAGTTCACATCATTGGCCAGTAATCAAGCTCTTTCTACCATGTTCGACTTCAGAACATTGTAATCACATGGATAGAATCGCAATTTGTGGAAAACGAGACGAAGACCCTGGTACTTGTTTAGCACTCATTGTTTTCCCCAGGTTGCGATGGAGTTTTGTATATCAAGCAAGGATCCACATTTGTATGGTTGTGGCTATGCTCAAATTTGTGTCTGTATGACATAGATCTACGTTGTATTTCTGGTAGCTATGTCCAAGTTTGAGTCCTTTATCACATGGATCTACACTATATTATAGTATCCATGGTTTTTTATTCCTCTCATGGATCTGCCTTGTATTGGTCTGCAGCCATGAGTTGGTTACATTTGTCTATGAGTCAAAAATATTGATGTATTGTAGATGCCTACTAAATGACACTCTCCGATCAAGCTGACTCTTACATCAAAGTGATAACGTGTTCTCTCAAAGCTCTCTCCTATTGTATCCCTCTAAGACTCATTCTTTTGGAGGCATTCTGTTATACCCAAATCTTGTCACCAGCATGTGATACGATCTCTAACTTCTATGTTTTCCCTAAATCCCAAACTTGGAGTGGAAATAGTGCTATGGATGTCAATTTTACCTAAAAAACCCTAGCACCACTTTTTCCCTTTAGCTGATGAGCAGTGCCTTATACAACACTGCCTGAGTCCTATTATATATGAGCGGTTCTTACCTTTCACCACTCTATCATAAAGGTATGTAAGGGGTACCCTTGATAAAAATGAAAAAAAGAGGATTGTCGAGGCTTCTAGAACATAAGCCTCTTGTACTACATTATCCCTATCAATCTGGGTTGGTTGGAGTCGAGATCCCTCTTGCTAGGATCTTATGGCCACCTCACCCATAATTCTCTCAACTATCGCTATCCATTGAGCCCTATAAATACAAGCTCATATCCATGGTTGAGGGGGAGAACTAAATGGTAATGTTATGCTGTTGAATTGACTACTTAGCCCAATCCATTTGAGAGAATAAGAGAGCAAGTTGGAGCTATCGTGGATGAGGTGTTTTTCTTGTGGAGGATTTTTTCAACACTAAGGCAATGGTTGTAAGCTTCTTCATGGATTTCTTAATGCAAAGATGATTTCCATCCCACATATCTATTGTACTGATCTTTCATGTATATGTTGCTGGATTCCTTAGTCACTAGTATGAATGTGTAAATAATGTGCTATTAGCTTTGATGTTCTTGTTTGTTTCACATGTTCTTCAAGTACATAGGTTCATCATCAAAGCATTATTCCAGGTGTTTACAACATTCAGGGAAGGTTTTCACCCTTTGTTGTTCACTTATTTGTTCTAGATCTGAACCATTCAGACCAGAGGAACAACTTCTGTCCATAGAAGGTGCAATATTCCTGACAATAGAAGGGCATTTGGTCTAAGGTTTTGTTGCAGCTGCAACAATTTCCCAAAATTCTAAAAAATTTTAGGACCCTCTTCTGCTTTGGATTAGTTTGATTTTTTTCGTTATTTGGTCTAATGACTTTTGGAACGTTTTCCAGCACTTGGGTAGCTCTATCAATCGATCTGATGTTTTCCTTAATGCTTAAAGTAATCCCATGCATAATCAAGCTTATCGTTGCCTTTTGAATACCTTTGAAGCCATCCTGAATCAGAAGTTGGTTCATTTGAATTTCCCACCGTTGCGGAGGTTTTTGCCTTGTCTTTTTTCGCCGTTGCGGGTGGTTTTTGGTTCTACATCGAAAGGTATGATTATTTCCTTGTCTGTCGTTGCGGACGGATCTTCGCTTCTGGCCTCCGCCGTTGCGGATCAGTTCGGGTTTTAATTTTCTCTTTCTTTCTGACTTATGTTTTTTGTTTTCTTTTGGTTGTGTATCAGAGCCTTTTACCATCACTCTCTCCGCCGTTGCGGACGGTGTTTTGTTATGAGTGCCCGCCGTTGTGGAAGAGTTTAAGTTGTTGGCTTCCGACCCAAAAGGCCGCCAACGTCCGATCATTATTTTCACGCGCCTTGCTCACCGTTGCGGACGGGTTGATGTTGTGGTTTTCCACCATTACGGAAGGATTTGAGTTCTCACATTTCGATCCGGAAGTGTTTCTCATCTGACCCGTTAAGTATTCCCACGTGCGAACCATTTTATATATAGGGAGAAGTGAGGTGGATTATTTTATTGTTTGTTTTGGCTCGAACTATCGTGATCATCCTGCGCTATTGACCCCTTGAAGCTCGTGGACCACCGTACCGGTACTCACATCTAGGTGGCAGTTGAGGAAGCTTGACCGCTTTCGCCCCGTCGGATACGTCTGTGCCAGGTAGGTTTATTCACCTTCTCCCATTCCTTTTGAAGCATTTGATAAGGATTGATGGAGTTAGTATTGGCTAGGGTTGCTTCCTTCGCCCGTTAGATATATGCATATATAATAGAGGGAAGGGGGTATTCTGACCGCTAGCATGGGCATTTTTGACCCACGGAGTATTTCTCTGCCTGCGGTCGTTGGTGCATAGCTTCACTGGGTGGGGGTTTGGTGCAGGCGGCCGTTACGCCGCCTGCACCTACCTGCCCCATGTGTGGCAGTAGGGTGCAAGGGAGTATTTGTGGTGATTTCCTGTGGCTTTTGGTAGTTCGTCTTTTCACTCGAGATCCATATTCTATGTGCTCATGCCATCCCACGTAGTCCAGTTCAGCTCAATCGTTTGAAGCCCTAGCCGGTTAGCAGGGATATGCCGTGTTTTGGTTTCGCATGGGTAGTGGTTTTGATACGAGAGTTAATTGCGGCAATATGGAAGTAGTACCTGCAGAGAGTGGAAGGGGTAGTCGGTTTGATGTAATTTTTCTCCCGCGAACCGCAAAAGTCCCCATTGAGTTTAATCCTGCTAGGCTATTGGTTGTTAAGATGTTTTCTATTGAAAATATAGGAGAATCACACAGTCATACTGCATATAGCTGCATTCAATCAGTTTCTTTAGTTGCTATGCACAGACTAGGTTACCGAGCATTGCGTCTTGTATTTTAATGGTTCTGATGATCAGGGCATTTTTTGACTGGACATGCATGCATTTGCTTCCCTACTTGTTATCACATTAAAACACATTGAAATGACACCTTTGCATATGGATGTAATTTTATTGCAGTCTAGAAGATGGTTGATGGAATGATTAATATCGTACAGCAATGTTTTGCATCATGCTAAGATTTAAACAAGATCACTAAAGGGTGTGCATTTGGATGTAATAGTCTTGTTAGTCACACCAGTTGGGTTATGCAAGCTTATATCTTAGTTACTTGTCATGATACATATAGAAAAAATAAAATTTTGCACAATGTCTTGTGAATATCTGCAATTTGAATTGCTTAATATAACAAGGTGTTATACATGGCAGGAAGAACTCACAATGTCCAAAAGACAGAAGAAGAAGGCCCCAGTGGTCGAGGAAGGGCCAGAAGCAGAAGCTGTAACAAAGACTGAATACATATATGAAGACACTCAATGTGTTTCTGGTGTTGAACCCGAGTATAAATGGGGTGAAATATATAGGCTGATTTCCCGCAGGGAGGTTCCTGACACAGGCCTCGAAGAAGAATCTATCTATGCTAACATAGAGAAATCTTCTATCATGAAAGTTTCCACCAGACCAGAGCTGTTCCCATGCTCTGAGGTAATTGGCTGGATTTTGCCCCGAGTAGATACAACCACAATGATCATAGGAAATGTTGAAGGACATGGCTATGCTGCATTCAGCCTTGGATATGTGGCGTTGGCTTATCATCTACCAGAAGCCCAGGTTTTCTTATCTGACGATTGGCTGGACAGCATCAGAATGGACCTAGTGGAAACTATTAAGAAGATGCTCTTGTAGGGAAAGATTTACCGATATAGACAGACCGGTGAATATGATACAGCGAGCTTGAGGGCTCCCTACAGGTTTATAGCTCTGATGCTTAATAGGATCTTTGGGAGAGCTCATGGCAGACTCTTCAAGCTTGAATGGATACCTATTATCTTTCATGTGGCAACCTAAGGAACGGTCTTCAATTGGGCCAGCCTTGTATCAAGCAGTATTTACTCTTGCTTGGCTGCAGCCTTGGGAGGAGAAGCTCAGAAAAGGCCCAAATTTTACATGAGTTCAATATTGATATATTGCATATTATGCAACCAGCCCTTCCCCGGTCTCAAGTGCATCTGGGACAGGGAAAGAATGCCTGTGTATGCCACTTATAGACCATTGTGGGCTCACCAGTACCATAGCCATTACACAGAGGTCTGTGAGCACTTCATTATGCCACTCTACATGCTCATTTTCCGGAAGGAATGTGACTGTATGTCAGAAGGCGCCATGCAGGTAATTGGAGAATATGCAGACTATTTCTTGACTAACAATGGCATGTATTTCATAATGTTTGGAGGATCGAAGACACCTTTACTGCTACCCAAGTATGCAACGGATTATATAGTCCATAAAGAGGCAGTCAGGCAGGTGTTCATTGACGGAATAGGTAGTATCTTGTTCGAACACAAGAAGACCACATACCCTCCTTTACCATTCAAGCTAGGTAGCTACAAATTCACCAGGGTGAAACAAGCTGCTGAATTCATAGAGGAATTGGGGAAGTTCCATTTTGGTGAGATGCCTTTCCGAAGGAATTATACCTACGATAAAGTGGTGGAGCATTATAAAGAACACAAAGTACATTTTGAGTATACTCACCACTTTGATAAGGAAGAATTTGTCTTCTGAAACACCCCTAACATGACAATGCTAATGAGAAGATTCAAGAAAAAGATTGCCACCAAAGGTGGAAAGCATGATGAACAGGAAAAGGCTGAGGAAGGAATCAAAAGGAGGAATGAAGAAGCTTAGAGGTTGGAAAAGGAGGCTACAGAATGGCTGCAGATGGGAGAAGAAGAGAAAAGAAAAGCTGCCCAAGAAGCAGCCGAGAAAGCAAAAGAAGCAGCCAAAGAAACAGAAGAAGCAGCTAGACAAGCAGCCGAAGAATTAAAGAGAAAGCTCGATGAGGAGCTCCGAGAGTAGGAAGCTGAAAGAATAAAGTTGACACAACAATCAGCTTCTAAAACAACAACAGGGCAGACCCAGGAGGAGGAAAGCCCTGAGGTACAGACCTCTCAAGTACATGCTGCCAGCACCCCTGTGGCCCCTATGCTCCAGCTAGTGCCTTTCATCCAAAAAAAGGGAGAAGAAGTCCCCGACTTCAATACTATTTATTATGATAGGGCCACCAAGAGAATAATGAAGAGGACGGAAAGGAAGGTAGAAGTAGAAGGTATGCCTGGCAAAATGATAACAGACACTGCTGTTATGCTAGGAACAGACCTAGATCCAAGGCTTACCCTGAGGGCCAGGACTGCAATACTACATGCCTAAGAAGATAACATAGACAAGGTGATGACTAAGCTGGAGTCATATAAGAAATCCTCTGCTCAACTGAAAGATACTCTGAAGAAAGAGAGAGAGGAAGGAAACAAGTTGAAGCAAAAATTTGAACACTTACAAAGGGAGATGAAGACTGCTAAAGCAGAGTTGCAGGCCCTACATGAAGAGAGATAGGCTCAGGAGACTACACAAGAACACCTTGAGCAAGTGCAAGCAGAAGATCAAGAGTTGAAGAAGGAGAAGGAGCAGTTACTAGCCAAGGTGGAGGAGCTAGAAGAGCAGCAGGAGATCATCTTGACCGCTAATGATCTACACTCCTGAGAAATAAGAAAGGAGCATCAGGAACAGATCTCTTCATTGTTTTAACCGTTCAAAGAACATATCCTGGCCCAGAAATCTAGAATGCTCCAGCTACAGACTGCTCTAGAGGAAGAAAGGTGCAAAGTCCTTCAAATTAGAGGAAATCATGGAAACTTCCTCGTACTTCATGAATAGATCCCAGGAGGTTCTTGAGGTCTTAAATACCAGAATGGCAAGGCTGGAAGGCAACGTAGAGACTCCAGCAGGAGTATCATCCAAAGACCATCAAGCCCTTTAGAGAGATCATGACCTAGTAGAGTTCGCTGTCAGCGCTGCAGAAGAATTCAAGAAGACTGTCAAAAGAACGCAAGAAGAATGCTCAAAATACTTCAGGAGGCTCCTCAATACATATAACCGGTGTCAAACAGATGCTGAACATAAGCTTGATGAGTTCCCAGACCATAAAATCTTCATAGAAATATTGCAGAGTAGATATCAGGATGCATAGGCCAGAATACAACAGATCGAGGCCATTGATGACTTTGAAGAATGAAGTGGGCCACCCAGCTGTTAGTGTGTGATTTTTATAAGATCGGATTCGTTTGAGCCCAGCAAGGATCAAGGCCATTAAGAATCAAGCTGAGAAATTTGAGATAAATATTCAGTTTTTGGAGCCTAGCACCTTTGAAGGCATCGCTAGTGAAGCTGCAGCGTGGAAGAAGTTCCTAGAAAGCCAAGCGAGGCCCTCTTCGTAAGGGATGGGTCACCTTTTTATTTTGTAATATTTTGTAAAGGCGGTTGAAAAAGTAAAACGTTGGGAAAATGAAAGGTTGGGAATCCCAAAGGCTTCTTTGGGCAGCCCAACCATTTCACTCTTTTTGTATAAATGTAACAGACTAAGAAGAGAAAGAGGGGTTTTTCCCCAGTAAGACTGGAGGACATATTGTAAGAAGAACTATTTCCTTTTGCAATAAAAAATTACAGTTTGCCTGTTGGAGAAAGAGATGTGAAATTTCCTAATGTTATGCAATGGATGGTGGGAAGATGAACTACTTTATTTTTCAATTTGTGTCCATGAATCGTGAGATCGTTCTAACTTTATGGCCTATGTCTTGTTGGATGATTTCTGATTTATTTTTGTGGAAAGTTCAACAAGAGTAATGTATGTTGCTTATATAACAATAAGCTATCTGATTGTTAGAATATTTTTCTCATTCATGTGTTGTAAATATGAATATCAGCTATCTGTAATTTCTGTTTATCATACATGGAAATAACACATTACTCACAAATAATCATTCTTTTGGCTCCCCGGGAATAGATAGATAGGTGATTGGATAGTTAATTGATTTACTTCATGGCTACATATGTGATTTAGATGTTTGTGAGCCTAAGACGAGAGTTAAGAACCTGCGCATCACATTGTGTAGTTCCTTGCATATTTATCACCCTGCATTGTTAGTTAGGCATTTGCATTGCATACATTAAGTCAAAATTACAAAAACTCGGTGGACCGGGCTGCAACCGGTAAAACCCTTTGTTTTGTTACCTTGACCTACAGTAGCCGGACCGCAAACCGGACGGATTCCCTCCACCAAACAGTCAACGGGCTAGTTGGGAACGTTGATTGGGGAGAATCCTTTACTGTTGTCGCCTGCGATTTTCCAGGCCCCAACATTTTTGGCGCTAGAAAGAGGGCCGCCAGTGCATGGCTGGCCATGGAAAATTAGTTTTCCCAAGATTACCTTACCAGTAGATATTTGAAGCTTCTAGCCTGACCCAACTACTCACAGGTTTCAGTTATACCTCTGAAGTAAAAAAGCCTATTCTCATCCTGCATTGTTCTTTGCTCAGACTCTTGTTCTAGTAGTTGTGCCTATGGCTGGAGTCAATGTAAATCAGCCCAAACTATTACTAGCATGGAGAGAAAGGTCTCCTTTGAACCTCCCACCACCTTTGCATAACCTGCCTCAAGCCTTTGACAAGCTATTGCCTAAGTTTGACCCTGAAGAAAGAATTGCTGTAGAAGACCACCTGCAAATATTTTATCTAGCATTAGAAGGGATAAGGGCTGGGGAGTATGAAGATGTGGTCTGTAGATTGTTTCCTCACACCCTTAAAGGAACATCAGCAGCATGGTACTTCAGTTTACCTGCAAATTCTATTCCTGATTGGGACACCTTCGAGAAGGTTTTCATAAGTAAATACACCACCCAAAAAATGCATGCCTCATTAATGAAAGGTCTTGGTTTGTTAAGAAAAGAGAAGAAAGAGAAAGTACATGTTTTCACTCAGCGATTTTCAATATACCTAAAGAACTTCTCTGAAGCTGACAGACCCTCCGATAAGGTCTTAATTGAGTATTATACATCAGCCCTAGGGCCTGAGCTGGCTATGTTTTCCAAGATGAAAGCCAAACCCACCTTGATAGAGACTTATGAAGAGGATGAAAGAGTAGAGGCTGAGAAGGAAAGTGTAGAAGATTATCCTGATCTACCTGGAGAGAAAATTGCAGATAAAAGAGTTCTAGTGTCGTCCAAACCCAGAGAGGAGCACTCACATGACCTTGAGGGAATGATGAAAACAATGCAAAATCCTTACAACCGAATAATAGACCTGGAAAGGGAAAGGGACATTCAGAAAACTTATAAACCCTACTATCTGAAAAGAGAGGATAATAACCAATGGAAAATCCCTTCCCCAAATTTGGCCTCAATAAATATAATAGGGATAGGGGGGGATAATTTTTGTACTTTTCACCAGTAACCTCACTCTAAGAAGAAGTTCCCTCAATGGTTGAATTCAATGTCTTTGGTAATGAATAAGTTGCTAGACTCCAAATTGACTGAAGACAGTGGTGAAAAAGGAGGAAAAGAACAGACCATAGAGAAGGGAGATGATGATGCCATGCTCTTATGGAATGGTGTTTCGCTTTTCAACATAGAGGAAGTTTCCCTCAAATATCAATATACACCTCTGGCCACAAAAGATAAGAACCTAGAAATTAAGGGCAATGCAATACTTCCAAAGGTTAAAAATTTGCAAGAAAATGTCAGGAGACAGGTAGCTGCGAAGGTTAAAGATGACACACCTGAAGCCACTAATTGCAAATAGGAAACAGAGGCTCTTGTTGTACCAGCCAAATCTATGAAAGATGATGAGGAAGAAAAGGATGGTAAAATTAAAGAGGATATGCCCACAAAAAACCAACCTATGGAAGAAAAGATCGAATTGATTAGGACAAGGAAAACCAGCGCTCCACCTTTCCTTGTGACTCTTGAAATTTTGAATCATAAGGTGCATAATTGTTTGGTGGACTCTGGATCATCGATGAATGTTATGCCTCTGGCAGTTTGCAAAAAACTTAATGGGCAGCTAAAACCTACTCTTTGGGACGTCACTCAACTAGACAAGACTAGTGTCAAAGTAGTGGGTGAGATGGAAAATGTTCTGATTCGATTGTCTGCAAATGAAAGGATATGTCATTACATTGATATTGTAGTAGCAGACATACCTGATGGCTATGGAATGATCCTGAACCGAGATTGGATAGCAAGACTGAATGGGTATTTTTCTTCAGATTGGTCTCACTTATGGTTACCTCAGAAGGATAGCCCAAACCTGATTAAGATATTAATAGATCCCTATATGAAACACAATGTCACTAAGCTAGGAGAGGGAAATGAATCTGCTGAGTCTGTTCTGGGAAATTATCTGACTGAGCTAGAGTTAAGACATCTTACTTCAAGAAAGGATAGCTATATGAATGACACTCAGCTTGAGCTCCTTCAACTTCCTCAGGATGTAAGAGATGATTATAGAATTGTAAACATGGGTTCAGTTTCAAAAACAGCACAGCTAGACCATGGTTATACATCCCATGTCTATTTTCCAGCCCACCCTTTAACTCTCTAGATTTAAAAAAAAATAAAAAATTTAGGAGTGGGAAATTTTTTTCTTTCTTTTGCTTTGTACATAAATAAATTGTTTGTTTTCTTTGATGCTTGAGGCTGTTTTCTTTTGCTAATTGATTTAATATTGTTTTCTTTTGAGTTACTGCTTTGCTAGCTTTTCTTTTGGTTTTCAATAAAGAGGCAAACTTTTGGTTGCAATGGAAACATCAGGGTTCTGTATTAACTAAAATATTGGGTGAAAGACTATGCTTTAAAATATAGAATGTCTTCTAGACGCAGTATTCCTAACTGGCTATGCATTAATTGAAGTCTTACTTAACCCCTGTAAATAACACAGAAGTAAAAGAGGTCTGGAATACTATTTCGAGGCTCCATCCATTTCGCATCTTAAATATCCAAAGGGGTGACAGCAAAAGACCCATGGAAAGGAAGCAGAGTAAAATAGTATATCATATATAAATGATCCCATGTCGTATATTCAGAAAAGCAATGAGATATCAAGAGTCAAAACTCCTCAAAGAAAGCAACAGCTATCAAAGAAAAATATCAAAGCGTGAAGTACTAAATGGCAACAAGATCCTCTCTATCCGTGAACTGAAATGTGAAGTACATTGTTCACACAAAAGGACACTATGGGAAAGAGGATCCTGAATTAAAATTCAGTAAGAAAAGGCCTGCAAGAGGACTCATATCAAAAGAACTAAAATTCAAAAGGAACAAAAGTGCAGTTAGCATGGGAATGAAGAACAAAAGGATAATACTGTTTACATTCTATTACAATCCTGCGGTGTCCAAAGTTGTAGACCACCTAAGGACAGGAAAGATAAACCTCATTTAGGTGGCCTCAAAAGAGTTATTCAGACTTAAAACACTGCTGATGTTACCATCTCCCAAAAGGAACGGACCTCTTCAAATAATTTAAATGCATTATTTTGTTTGCTTAGGAATACAAGCATTTAGAATATTTCATTTTAGTTAGACAGTCTTGCCCTGGGAAGGAGTTAATTCAGAGATATGGGGTTCACCACGTAGTCGCCAATTGTTGCAGCTGCAACAATTTCCCAAAATTCTAAAAAACTTTAGGACCCTCCTCTGCTTTGGATTAGTTTGATTTTCTTCCTTATTTGGTCTAATGACTTTTGGAACGTTTTCCAGCACTTGGGTTGCTCTATCAATCGATCTGATGTTTTCCTTAATGCTTAAATTAATCCCATGCATAATCAAGCTTATAGTTGCCTTTTGAATACCTTTGAAGCCATCCTGAATCGGAAGTTGGTTCATTTGAATTTCCCGCCGTTGAGGAAGTTTTTTCCTTGTCTTTTTCCGCCGTTGCGGGTGGTTTTTGGTTCTACGTCGTAAGGTATGATTATCTCCTTGTCTACCGTTGCGGACGGATCTTCGCTTCTAGCCTCCACCGTTGTGGATCAGTTTGGGTTTTGATTTTCTCTTTCTTTTCGACTTATGTTTTTGGTTTTATTTTGGTTGTGTATCGGAGCCTTTTACCATAGCTCTCTCCACCATTGCGAATGGTGTTTTGTTATGAGTGCCCACCGTTGCAGAAGAGTTTAAGCTGTTGGCTTCCGACCCAAAAGTTCATCGACGTCCGATCATTATTTTCACGCGCCTTGCTCACCGTTGCGGACGGGTTGATGTTGTGGTTTTCCGCCGTTGTGGAAGGATTTGAGTTCTCACCTTCCGATCCGGAAGTGTTTCTCATCCGAACCGTTAAGTCTTCCCACGTGGGAACCATTTTATATATAGGGAGAAGCGAGGTGGATTATTTTATTATTTTTTTTGGCTCGAACTATCGTGATAATCCTGTGCTGTTGACCCCTTGAAGCTCGTGGACCACCATGCCTGTACTCACATCTAGGTGGCAGTTAAGGAATCCCAAGCGCTTTCGCCCCATCGGATATGTCCGTGCCAGGTAGGTTTATTCACCTTCTCTCGTTCCTTTTGAAGCATTTGATAAGGATTGATGGAGTTAGTATTGGCTATGGTTGCTTCCTTCGCCCGTTAGATATATGCGTATATAATAGAGGGAAGGGGGTATTCTGACAGTTGGCATGGGAATTTTTGACCCACAGAGTATTTCTCTGCCTACGGCCGTTGGTGCACAGCCTCACTGGGTGGGGGTTTGGTGCAGGCGGCCGTTACGCCGCCTGCACCTAGCTGCCCCATGTGTGGTAGTAGGGTGCAGGGGAGTCTTTATGGTGTTTTCCTGTGGGTTTTGGTAGTTCGTCTTTTCGCTCAAGATCCATATTCTATGTGCTCACACCGTCCCATGTAGTCCACTTCGACTCGGTCGTTTGAAACCCTAGCCGGTTAGTAGGGATATGCCGTGTTTTGGTTTCGCATGGGTAGTGGTTTTGATACGAGAGTCAATTGCGGCAAGATGGAAGTAGTACCTGCAGAGAGTGGAAGGGGTAGTCGGTTTGATGTAATTTTTCTCCCGTGAACCGCAAAAGTCCCCATTGAGTTTAATCCTACTAGGCTATCGGTTGTTGAGATGTTTGGTATTGAAAACATAGGAGACTCACACAGTCATACTGCATATAGCTTCGTTCAATCATTTTCTTTAGTTTCTATGCACAGACTAGGTTACCGAGCATTGCGTCTTGTATTTTAATGGTTCTGATGGTCAGGGCATTTTTTGACTGTACATGCATGCATTTGCTTCCCTACTTGTTATCACATTAAAACACATTGAAATGACACCTTTGCATATGGATGTAATTTTATAACAATCTAGAAGATGGTTGATGGAATGATTAATATCGTACAGCAATGTTTTGCATCATGCTAAGATTTAAACAAGATCACTAAATGGTGTGCATTTGGCTGTAATAGTCTTGTTAGTCAGACCAATCGGGTTATGCAAGCTTATATCTTAGTTACTTGTCATGATAAATATAGAAAAAATAAAATTTTGCACAATGTCTTGTGAATGTCTGCAATTTGAATTGCTTAATATATCAAGGTGTTATACATGGCAGGAATAACTCACAATGTCCAAAAGACAGAAGAAGAAGGCCCAGTGGTCGAGGAAGGGCCAGAAGTAGAAGCTGTAACAAATACTGAATACATATATGAAGACACTCAATGTGTTTCTGGTGTTGAACCCGAGTATAAATGGGGTGAAATATATAGGCTGATTTCCCACAGGGAGGTTCCCGACATAGGCCTCGAAGAAGAATCTATCTATGCTAACATAGAGAAATCTTCTATCATGAAAGTTGCCACCAGACCAGAGCTGTTCCCATGCTCTGAGGTAGTTGGCTGGATTTTTCCCCAAGTAGATACAACCACAATGATCATAGGAAATGTTGAAGGACAGGGCTATGCTGCACTCAGCCCTGGATATGTGGCGTTGGCTTATCATCTACCAGAAGCCCAGGTTTTCTTATCTGACGATTGGCTGGACAGCATTAGAATGGACCTGGTGGAAACTCTTAAGAAGATGCTCTTGCAGGGAAATCTTTACTGATATAGACAGACCGATGAATATGATACAATGAGCTTGAGGGCTCCCTACAGGTTTATAGCTCTGATGCTTAATAGGATCTTTGGGAGAGCTCATGGCAGACTCTTCAAGCTTGAATGTATACCTATTACCTTTCATGTGGTAACCCAAGGAATGGTCTTTAATTGGGCCAGCCTTGTATCAAGCAGTCTTTCCTCTTGCTTGGTCGTAGCCTTGGGAGGAGAAGCTCAGAAAAGGTCCGAATTTTACATGAGTTCAATATTGATAGAGAGTTCAATATTGATAGATTGCATATTGTGCAACCAGCCCTTCCCCGGTCTCAAGTGCATCTGGGACAGGGAAAGAATGCCTGTGTATGCCGCTTATAGACCATTGTGGGCTCACCAGTACCATAGCCATTACAGAGAGGTCTGTGAGCACTTCATTATGCTACTCTACATGCTCATTTTCCGGAAGGAATGTGACTGTATGTCAGAAGGTGCCATGCAGGTAATTGGAGAATATGCAGACTATTTCTTGACTGACAATGGCATGTATTTCAGAATGTTTGGAGGATCGAAGACACCTTTACTGCTGCCCAAGTATGCAATGGATTATATAGTCCATAAAGAGGCAGTCAGGAAGGTGTTCATTAACGGAATAGGTAGTTTCTTGTTCGAACACAAGAAGACCGCATACCCTCCTTTACCATTCAATCTAGGTAGCTACAAATTCACCAGGGTGAAACAAGCTGCTGAATTCATAGAGAAATTGGGGAAGTTCCATTTTGGTGAGATGCCTTTCTGAAGGAATGATACCTGTTGGGCAATAGGGAAGACCCGGGTTTAATCCTTTAGTGTCGCACCAACAAAAGACCCACAGTGTTGGCCCTTTCGGCAACAACATGCACGCAGGTTGCAGTCTCACCCGAAACAACTATGGGATGCCGCAGAATCAGGTTTCTGCAAGCAGAGAGGGGGATTACTGTACCTTAGCCTTTAATAACCTTATTAATCAATAATTATAATGCTTTACCATTCATTCACATACAACTTCGCAGATAAATAAACAGTCGTGACTTGCTCAACCCACTACAGGGAATTCACAGCGAAGTAAATATTAGCAGCGATCTAACTTATCAAATGTATACAGTTATTAATGCATAAAAGACAACAGAAACAGACACAGCACAAGAAACCACAACACCGGATATAACATGGTTCACCCCCAGTGTAGGGGCTACATCCACAAACTGTGTTCTATTCAACTTGCTACAAAACCACAGTTTGATCTGTGCACTCAGCTGCAGATCCCTTCAGTCCTTAAAAAGCCGTGCACATAGCATCAGGCCCCTGCGCACATCGCTGCAGGTCTTTCCTCAATCTTCTTTACAAAAACCCTCTGCGCACACAGCTGTAGAGGTCGTCCACGCACACAGCTGGGACTTAACCTTTCCTTACAAAATCAACCTTAGCTTCGCCTTAATCTTTCTTACATCATAAAACCTAACCTATCTTCTTTACACAAGCGCTTATTTATACTGTGCATTTTTACAAAACCATGGTCTTAAACCATGGGTACCCAAAACCCTAAACCCTGGATTTCAACCAAGGGTTTATTACAAAAAAGGAGTTTTAACTTCCCTCGACACCCCTAAGACTGTTTTGACCCGTAACTCTGCTTACAAACTTTCTGATTAACCGCGGAGTTACCTAAACATGGAGTATGCGTCCCAACAATACCTACGGTAAAGTGGTGGAGCACTGTAAAGAACACAAAGTACATTTTGAGTATACTCACCACTTTGATAAGGAAGAATCTGTCTTCCGAAATGCCCCTAACATGACAATGCTAATGAGAAGATTCAAGAAAAAGATTGCCACCAAAGGTGGAAAGGGTGATGAACAGGCAAAGGCTGAGGAAGGAATCAAAAGGAGGAATGAAGAAGCTTAGAGGTTGGAAAAGGAGGCTGCAGATGGGAGAAGAAGAGAAAAGAAAATCTGCCCAAGAAGCAGCCGAGAAAGCAAAAGAAGCAACCAAAGAAACAGAAGAAGCAGCTAAACAAGCAGCCGAAGAAGTAAAGAGAGAGCTCGATGAGGAGCTCCGAGAGTAGGAAGCTGAAAGAATAAAGTTGACACAGTAGTCAGCTTCTGAAACAGCAGCAGGGCAGACCTAGGAGGAGGAAAGCCCCGACGTATAGACCTCTCAAGTACCTACTTCCAGCACCCCTGTGGCCCCTACACTCCAGCTAGTTCCTTTCATCCAGAAAAAGGGAGAAGAATTCCATGACTTCAATTTTGTCTATTATGATAGGGCCACCAAGGGAATAATGAAGAGGACGGAAAGGAAGGTAGAAGAAGAAGGTATGCCTAGCAAAATGATATCAGACACTGCTGTTATGCTAGGAATAGACCTAGATCCAACGCTTACCCTAAGGGCCAGGACTGCAATACTACATGCCTCAGAAGATAACATAGACAAGGTGATGACTGAGCTGGAGTCATATAAGAAATCCGCTGCTCAGCTGAAAGATACTCTGAAGAAAGAGAGAGAGGAAGGAAACAAGTTGAAGTGAAAATTTGAACACTTACAGAGGGAGATGAAGACTGCTGAAGCTGAGTTGTAGGCCCTACATGAAGAGAGACATGCTCAGGAGACTACACAAGAACACCTTGAGCAAGTGCAAGCAAAAGATTAAGAGTTGAAGAAGGAGAAGGAGCAGTTACTGGCCAAGGTGGAGGAGCTAGAAGAGCAGCAGAAGATCATCTTGACTGCCAATGATCTACACTCCCGAGAACTGAGAAAGGAGCATCAGGAACAGATCTCTTGATTGTTTCAGCCGTTCAAAGAACATATCCTAGCCCATAAATCTAGAATGCTCCAGCTACAGACTGCTCTAGAGGAAGAAAGGTGCAAAGTCCTTCAGATCGATGGCCGGATAGAGGAAATCATGGAAACTTCATCGTACCTTGCGGATAGAGCCCAGGAGGATCTTGAGGTCTTAAATACCAGAATGGCGAGGGTGGAAGGCAACGCAGAGACTCTAGCAGGACTATCGTCCAAATACCATCAAGCCCTTTAGAGATATCATGACCTAGTAGAGTTCGCTGTTAGCGCTGCAGAAGACTTCAAGAAGACCATCAAAAGAACACAAGGAGCATGCTTAGAATACTTCAAGAGGCTCCTCAATACATATAACCGGTGTCAGACAGACGTTGAACATAAGCTTGATGAGTTCCCAGACCATAAAATCTTCATAGAAATATTAAGTAGATATTAGGATGCAGAGGCCAGAATACAACAAATTGAGGCCATTGATGACCTAGTTTTGAAGAATGAAGTGGGCCACCCAGCCGTTAGTGTGCGATTTTTAGAAGATCAACTTCGTTTCAGCCCAGCAAGGATCGAGGCCATCAAGAATCAAGTCGAGAAATTTGAGATAAATATTCAGTTTTTGGAGCCTAGCACTTTTGAAAGCATCGCTAGTGAAGCTACAGCATGGAAGAAGTTCCTGGAAAGCCAAGCGGGGCCCTCTTCGTAAGGGATGGGTCACCTTTGTATTTTTTAATATTTTGTAAAGGCGTTTGAAAAAGTAAAACGTTGGGAAAATGAAAGGTTGGGAAGCCCAACCATTTCACTTTTTTTGTATAAATGTAACAGACTAAGAAGAGAAAGAGGGGATTTTTCCCCAGTAAGACTGGAGGACATATTGTAAGAAGAACTATTTCCTTTTGCAATAAAAAATTACAGTTTTCCTGTTGGAGAAAGGGATGTGAAATTTCCTAATGTTATGCAATGGATGGCGGAAAGATGAACTACTTTATTTTTCAGCTTGTGTCCATGAATCGTGAGATCGTTCTAACTTTATGGCCTATGTCTTGTTGGATGATTTCTGATTTATTTTTGTGGAAAGTTAACCAAGAGAAATGTATGTTGCTTATATAACAATTAGCTATCTGATTGTTAGAATATTTTTCTCATTCATGTGTTGTAAATATGAATATCAGCTATCTGTAATTTCTATTTATCATACATGGAAATAACACATTACTCACAAATAATCATTCTTTTGGCTCCCCGGGGATAGATAGATAGGTGATTGGATAGTTAATTGATTTACTTCATGGCTACATATGTGATTTAGATGTTTGTGAGCCTAAGACAAGAGGTAAGAACCTGCGCATCACATTGTGTAGTTCCTTGCATCTTTATCACCCTGCATTGTTAGTTAGGCATTTGCATTGCATACATTAAGTCAAAATTACAAAAACTCGGTGGACCGGACCGCAACCGGTAAAACCCTTTGTTTTGTTACCTTGACCTATGGTAGCCGGACCGCAAACCGGACGGATTCCCTACACCAAACAGTCAACAGGCTAGTTGGGAACATTGATTGGGGAGAATCCTTTACTGTTGTCGCCTGTGATTTTCCAGGCCCCAACAGGTTCTTGGGACCTCACAGGGAGGTTCCCATCCCTGAGTAGCAGCCAAATGTTATCTCCTAAATAAAATTTTCAATAAGTTCACTCAAAACAATTTATTTTTTGAATAGTGATGAATATTTCAGGGCATATTATGAAGCATGTTTGGGTGAATAACAAAATTGGAATATCTAGTGTTATGTTTTTCAAGAAATTCGAAAGTTTTAGCTTTCGGTGGCTTAGGAAAAATTTCTAACAGTTCATTAGCCACCGAAAAGCCCAGCTTTAGGCAACTAAAAGTTGCAACAAAGGACCACAATTAACCAATGAAAGCCGGTTGATCATGTTTTAATGAAATTTTGGAAAAAGGGACTTTCGGTGGCTTAGGCGATTTTACTAATAGTTCATTAGCCACCGAAAAGCCCATATTTCAGTAGCTAATGAGTAATTCCAGAAATACATTAACCATCGAAAGCTCGTTAAACATGTTTTTTGGAAAGAAATATTTTTGTGGCTTGGGAGAACGTATCGACGGTTCATTAGCCACCGAAATCCCTGCTTTCGGTAGTTAACGAATTAAACCTTAGATTCTCTTAACCACCTAAATTGGCGTTTTACTATGAAAATGCATCATTTTGAAATAGTGATTCTGAGCGACTGGGGAATCATTTTGCAAAACGCTCATATTTTTTTGTTCCTATCATGTCAAAGAACAATAACCTCTCTCATTGTTCCTACAAGTATTGCATATTGGGAGAATCAAATCCATCTCTGAGCCTTAATTTTCGAATCTCAGAATTTCCTTGTTTTACACATGTTTTGCTACAGATGTAGAAGAATTTTCAGCACTAAAGAGAAACATACTCAACCTACCTTACTCAGACTTTGAATATCAATAAGAACAAGAAGTTGGAAACACTAGTAGAAGTGGCAATAAGCCTCTTTAGCCCAGAAGCAGCCCGTGAGACTACTACCAATCCAAACCCTAGGAAGGCTACAGAGACATCAAAGGGACAACACCAAAACCTATAAAACAGCAAGGAAAATAATCCAAACCCTAAATATCAAGCACACCTTGTGTTTGAAACCCTAGTTGAAGGTGCAATCGAGGATAAATGGGCCACAAACCCTACCTGCTTTTGACACACCATGACTTATCTGTCATATAACAGGTCATAGCTATACTTTGATGATCACTATAGTTGTTTAAGAGTTCAATAAGTGAACAAGGTTTAGAATTAGATATACTAGCACTTAAATTATGGGTTTTGACCTAATTTTGCAAAAAACAGTTATTTTATTTATTTTTAGTAAATCAGATCCAATTTTTCAGGATCTGAAGATTTTTGTAAAGGATATAAAGCGTAAGACTTATTTTGAAGTAGGGGTATGACTTTAGGGACCTTTAGACCATTATTATTATCAATCTTCTCATATTATTCATGACCTAATATAAGTTCTTTTGCTATCATGTGTTCTGCTTCCATATCTTTTCTTATCTGTGCTTGTGCTTGAATGTCTGATTTAGGTTTATTCATGTTATATAATGTCTGATAGTTGTCATCCTATATGTATGTTGATGAGTTGAATTGCAAGTACTTTCCTTGTTATGATTACCCATTTATATGTAATTATTTTATATATGTTATAATAATCAACCCATATTTTACCCACTTAGACATTAATTCATTTATTTTTGTCTTATTTGCCTAGTTCATGTGTCCCACCTTGTGCAAGTTGTTAATTGCCTATCCATAGAGGTCAAACTTGCCATATTTGACTCATGGAGTGCTTGGGAAAGCCTTAGGAATCAAATCTGCTTTATTCCTGGCCTCCTAGGCGCCCTTCTGCTTTTCTGCTTTATTGCCTACTTTTTCAGTGTTTTAAGGCACATAGGAAAGCAAGACTAGGTGAGGTGAACTTGTTTTTTTCCCCTTTCATCCTCCACTCTTTCCTCCATGCAAAAGCATGTATGAGCTGCCATTCCAAAACTCATTAGATTTCCCATGTTCCCTTTCCAATTCATGAGCCTCATGATAGATTTGGGATCAGCTTTTTACACCTATGGGGGATTTGCCTATTTTGGGTAAGCCTGCTTTATGTTAGTTTTGGATGCCTCCTTATGCATTCGAACTCTTGATGTATTCTATATATTCAGCAACCTATTTTATTATAGGGTTGGCTATTGTACACTCAGTTAATATAATTTGGTGTTACAGCTCCATATTCAGTCTCCATTGTTAGCAATTTTGCATGATCAATTGATAATTGTTATGGGTAAAATTAATCTACTGCTGGCCTGAATTTCTACATGGTATCAGAGACATTGTAGGTTATTACTCTCCTTCAAAAATTGTTTTGCAGGTTCGACATCAAGACTGGGAGCCTTCTACTGACAGCCGGGACAGATTTTCTAAAGCTATGGATTCACAGAAAACTATCTTGACTCCCTTCAACTATTTTGAATGGAAAGCAGAGATGGAGATCTTGTTGAGAGTGAAAGGCCTCTACAGGGTGACTATGGCAACAGAAGCAGAGCCCAATGCAGCTGCAGAGAAGATCAAATGGCACAATCGGAGAGATGAGGCCTATGGCCTCCTATGTCTCAGTATTTCCCGAGACCTCCATTTCCATCTCGATGGATTAACTTCACCGGATCAAGTATGGGATAAGATTTCTGATCTTTTTGGAAAGATAGATGAGATTAGGGGACATCAGATCGAAAATGAGCTGATTTCTCTGAGTCCCAGTAGCTTTGAATCCCTGCAGCTATATTTCTCCAAGTTCAAAGCACTAGTTTTGCAGCTGAAGCAGTGTGGTATCGAAAAGAAAGATGATCAGCTCATATTGTCCATCCTCTTGAAGATAGGACCTGACTACTCAGTCTTTGTTTCGACCTTCTATGCCACAAAACTCACAGCTCGAACCTGGAAGATGCCTAGCCTTGCAGATTTCATGGAATCTCTCACATAAGAACAAGACAAGCTGGTGATGATGGGTACCATCAAACCATCCAAAGATCAAGCTTTGATTGCTGGAGATTCGAGGGTGGATTCAAAAAGAAAAAAGAAATCTAAAAAGACACCTGAGCAAAGAAGAGACAAAAAGCAGTCTCCAGAGGATCAACAAGGTCCCAAGAAAAATACCCAGAAGAATAAAAACAAAGGTGAAATGAACAAGTGCTCATACTGTTCGAAGGGCAATCACACTGAAAGCTCTTGTATGAAAAATCAGATTGATATGCTGACCAATCTCCTGGAGAAGAATGGCATCTCCCTTCCAGAAATCTCAAAGAAGAGAGAACGAGGATCAAGTTTAGATGACAGAGAGAGAGTCCATGCTCTAGTTGCTGGCACATCAAGCTCACCCAGTTTTATCATTGATTCTGGAGCTTCAAGACACATGGTTTCGACTAAGGAGGCCTTCTCCTCACTAGATATGTCGAAAGGACCATCTATTGTACTGGGAGATGACTCTCTCACTGAAAGTAAAGGCAAAGGAAGGATAGATCTTGATCATGGTAACTTCAACAATGTGCTGTATGTCCCTGGTCTCACCTCCAACCTTCTGTCAATGTACCAGATGACCCACACTGGGTCTCCTAAGAAAGTCATATTCTCCCCTGATGAAGTTGAGATCACAGAAATATCAAGTGGTAGAGTCATTGCAAAAGGAGTAGCGAATTAGGCTCAAAAGGTATACATGTTTTCACACTTCCTACCTTACTCAAACCCCTCTGCTCTTCTTATCCATGATAATGAAGATAGCAAGCTATGTCATGAAATATTTGGCCATCTAAATTACAAGTATCTGTCTGATCTTAGTGAGAAAGAAATGGTCATAGGGCTGCCCAAGATAGAATTTTCCAAGGGAGTCTGCCAAGGCTGTATCCTAGGAAAACACCCATAGCATAAGTTTGAGAAAGCTAGTCATGAGAGAACCTCTGCACCCCTCGAGCTGATTCACAGTGATGTTGCTGTCCCATTCCCTCATATGTCCATGAGTCAGGACAAATATGCATTGACCGTTATTGATGATTTTTCCAGGTATTGTTGGGTTCACTTCATGAAACACAAGTCTGAATTTTTTGGCCTATTCAAAGTCTTTAAGGCTTTGGTTGAAAACCAGTGTGGAAGGAAAATCAAGGTCCTCAGATCTGTTAATGGTGGTGAGTATGTCAAGTCTGAGTTTATTAACTATTGTGTAGATGCAGGTATTCAGATGAAGCATTCTATCCCCTATACACCACAGAAAAATGGTGTTGCTGAGAGGAAGAACAGATCACTGAAGGAGATGGCAACATGCATGATGGAGGCCAAAAATTTGCCACCAAAGTATTGGGCCAAAGCTATAAACTGTGCATCCTATATCCAGAATAGGGTGCCTCACAAACAGCTTGATGGCATGACTCCCTTCAAATCATGGAGTGGGCACAAGCTAGATGTGACCCATTTCAGGATTTTTGGCTCAAAGGCTTGGGCTAGAATCCCGACAGAGAAGAGGAAGGCTTTGCAGCCCCAAAGCCAAGAGTGTCTTTTTGTTGGATACTCTGAAGATTCAAAAGGGTACAAGTTGATAAACTTGAGCACAAACAAAGCCTTCATTGAAAGGTGTGTTTAGTTTGAAGAAGAACCCCTTGCAGAAGTGGAAATTGGTGAAGCCTCTTCACCACCTGAACCTCAAGAAGTAAGTAAAGAGTTTGTTGAACATGCTGATTCTGATTTTTCTGATGGAGATGAGTTTATTGAAGACCCAAACAGTACCACAAGGCCTAAATGAGCAGCCAAGACACTACATGTAGCAGGTGAGCTAGCTGGGGATCCAAATGACCCAAGGAGGACTAGATCTCAATTTGAGAGTGGTCTGTGCATGAAGGATCCTATGTTTTCTGAAAAATGCTATTTGATGGTGGAGTCTGATCCTCAAAGATATGAATAAGCATCAAGAGATCCAATATGGCAAGCTGCCATGAAGGAGGATTTCAGCTCACTCCAGAAGAGCAACACATGGGAGCTAGTGGATCTTCCTCCAGGGAGAAAACTAGTACAGTGTAAGTGGGTCTATAAGACCAAATTTGCTACTGATGGTTCACCACTGAAGTACAAGGATATATTGGTAGCTAAAGGATACTCACAGTTTCATGGCATCGATTACAATGAGACCTTTTCCCTAGTGGAAAAGATGGATTCGATCAGGCTAGCTCTAGCCATTGCGGCCTCAAGGCAATGGGAGGTACATCATATGGATGTAAAATGTACCTTTCTGAATGGAGATATCACTGAGGAGATATATATGCATCAGCCTCAAGGTTTTTCTACTAACCCTTCTCTTGTGTGCAGGTTGAGAAAGTCATTGTATGGGCTAAAGCAAGCCCCCAGGGCTTGGTATGCCAAGATAGATAGCTTCTTGCTATCTCTAAATTTTGTTCAGTGCAAATCAGATCCAAATGTATATTTGAAGTTTGTTAATGGTTCATTAATGATCATTTTGTTATATTTTCATGACCTCCTCATTAAAAGAAGCTCACAGGCTGAGATTGCTTCCTTAAAAGGAGCTATGAACCAAGCCTTCTCCATGACAGATTTGGGGCTCTTAAGTCAATTTCTGGGGCTTGAGATTGCTCAAACCAAAGGTGGAATAAAGGTGCACCAGTCCAAGTATGCCTTGGATTTGCTGATCAAATTCAGAATGCAAGACTGGAAAGTAAGCAAAACTCCTTTCCTTTCAGGAGTGAAGCTAGAGGAAGATGATTCTCCACCGATGGTAAACAATACACTGTATAGACAATTGATTGGATGTTTATTGTATTTGACACATACTCGACCTGATATTTGTTATGCAGTAAGTGTGGCTTCTATATTCATGGATCAGCCTCATGAGATTCATTAGAAAGAAGCCAAAAGGATCCTTAACTTTGTTCAGGGAACAAGGACACATGGGATCTTCTATAAGGCGAAATCTAATCTTGATTTGATTGGATTTACTGACAGTGATTGGGCAGGTGATAGCATAGACAGAAAGTCCACTTCAGGGTATGTGTTCATGCTTACAGAAGGGCAAATCAGCTGGTCAAGCAAGAAACAGAGTGCCATTGCACTCTCATCTACAGAAGCTGAGTACAGAGGAGTTGTCAATGCAGCAACTCAGTGTTTATGGTTGCAGGGTTTACTTGGAGAATGTGGTTTCGAACCTGAGTACTAAACTACCATCTACTGTGATAACCAGAGTACCATTCAAATCTGCAAGGATCCATTTCAGAAGCAGAGAACCAGACACATTGAGATTCACATGCACTACATCAGAGAGCTTGTGCATGATGGCACCATTCACCTACTGTTCTGTTCATGTTCAGAACAAGTAGCTGATATCTTCACCAAATAATTTTGTGAGAAGAACTTCAGTAATCTCAAATAACTACTGGGGATTAT